>JAGFNQ010010230.1:0-121715 GCA_024364735.1 Boesenbergia rotunda
CCCCAACGCCTCTCGATAGGAAGTAATGACACACGAGGACATCCCGATCTAGATATACGAGGCCGACCCCATTGTAAAGTGCATCCTCCGCTCTGCGTCGTTCGCAACCATCTGAGGGCAATACTATGCCATACGGTTATACACTGCGTCATACTTTAACACAGACCGATCCCTCTGCTGGAGATGTAGAACCTCTTGTCAGCAAATCATCTGGAAAGCAGCTGAAAAGTACTTCTGCTAGAACGCCTCTCTGAACAAATCTTAGGTGATCGACTGCTAACCAAAAATAGTCTGCTGGGTCGTCCACCAAGTTGACGCCCGGTCACACAAGTGGTAGCCCGCCAGCTCGGCCTTCTCCCAATCGGAGCAGGGCATGTAACGAAAAGTGTCCTCCAAAGTCTCTAGCCACGACCGAGCTACGCACGGGTTGGTTCCCCCGTGAAACAGGGTAAACCAACCCTTCACGAACACAGCCAAAGTCGGGATCTGTGACCTATCCATGGTTCGACCCGCAAGGGCCATCGGTACCACAGGTGGTACTACTGAAGCAATCGGCTGCACTGCTGGGGGTACTGGCTGCACCGACTATCCCGATGGACTTGCTATCTGTCCCTCTGGAAGTGCTGGCTGAACCGGCTGAGGTGCTGGTGGTGCAGAGGAAAGTATAGTCCACCCTGTTATGAGTGATGTTTGACGATACCAAAGTACATAATTCCTTATGTAGGGAACCGTAGTAATTTCAGGTCTAAGGACTATTCATACTAATAGTCACATAAGAAAGTTTATGACATTCATATGACAATCTATGAAACTTTCTCATGGCTGGGTCAATTCAGTACACATTCTCTAATGTATACCCATGTGTCAACTTAATATCATATATCCATGAATTGTGAGCTTAAGTCATCAATTGACCTACATTCTAGTCTCCATGCATTAATATTATCCTTGAATATTAATGCTTGATTAGGAATGATTTAGTGTAGTGTTCTCTACATTATCTCATTATCGATTCAACTAATCGATATTATGTAGATAAGAAACTGCTACCCAAAGACATTATTATACATAGTTATTTAGCACAAATATAAAGTAAGTATAATAACCAAACATGCATTTATTAATGATAGAATATGATACAAAAGGTCCCTAGTCAATCTTCACATAATTGGTTCTAGGGCTCCTGCTAACAATAGAAGTCATTAAAAGCATAAACTTGACATCACTACATGTAGTAGGACAACACATGTTCATCCTAGGATTAGGATAGAGATAATATATATCATGCGCTGTAACACAATTTCTGTAACTTCATTGTCCCATTGAACCAAGATCTTGAGATCTCCAGTCAACAAGGTTGGGTTGCCGCTATAGTCATTTTAATTATAGATTTTTAATTTAATTCCTCTTGATAAGTAGTATACTTGATCTCGACTTAACCCCTTCGTAAGAGGATTTGCAAAATTATCTTTGGACGTAACTGTTGGTGCCGGAAGCACCAGACCGAACCTTGTTTTGATAAGTGGAAAAGGATTCAAGTTAAGCCGATTTGTTTGTACTGATGAACTTGTGAAGCTTGTAGGAAAGTTCTAGGTAAGCTAGGCAAGAAGTCTTGACCTGCAGAGTTGAGCAAGAAGTCCTGGTCGGGGATCGGGCAACGAAGACTTGGCGAGTGGAGCCGAGCAAGAAGTCCTAGTCGGAGATCGGGCAACGAAGACTTGGTGAGTGAAGCTGAGCATGAAGTCTAGTCCGGGGGACCGAGCAGAAGACTTTGCCAAGCGGGGATTGCGGACAGGAGTTGAGACGGGTCGAGGTCGAACGTCGTCGAGTTCCGGGTCCTCGGAGGCCGATCAAAAGTCCAACCAGAGGTTCCTGGTGGCAACAGGTACACTCTCCTGAGAGGAGTAGATGAGGATGCGTTCCTCGAGGAGGGAACAGTAGGCGTCGGTCCGACCTAGGGTTTCAGTTGAAACCTAAAAGTCAAGACCAAGACAACACTGGCTGTAATCCATGCATACTTTAATTATATTTATATTATTGCGGAAATAACCCATGTTGCAGCTGAAAAAGTTGAACCAATTGGATTAGAGCGCTTGAATGGGACTCAGGCGCCTAGGAGCTGGCAGCGGGTGGCTGAGCTGGCACAACTGTCAAGCTTGCGTGGCTAGTGCTGAGTGGAGGAGCCACGTCAACACTCAGGCCCCTGAAAGGGACTAGGTTGCCTGAGCTAAGATAAAGTTTGACTGCGCAGCTGATAGACTTGCCACCCAAGACGTTGTGACTAGGGCGCCTGAATGGCCTTTTAGGCGCCTAAATGACTAATATATAAGGGGGTCGAGAGCAGCACTTCAAGACAACAATTAACATTCTGCGTTCATTCTGTTCTTCTGTGTGCTGCACGATCAAAGCTCCGACAACGCCGAAATGTCGTCCGACTCTCCAAGCAAAGATCTTCAAGTCATTCAAAGGAGTCGGTATAATTGTTTTTTTTGCACACTTAACTTTTGTAAACTGTACATTCTTCTGATCACTAGTGAATTGCCCAAAATAAATAATCAAAGATAGTAGGCCTTGTAGTAGGAGTCGGTCAAGACTCCGAAGCAAGTAAAACCAAATTGCGTTAGCGTGCTGTGATTTGATTTTCCGCTGTCTCTTCTCCCACGCTTATTCTTATACTTTCGCTGTGTACTCGATTATTCAGAAATCTGAAGAATTTTCTTAAAGCGATATTCACCCCCCTCTATCGCTCTATTTCGATCCTACAATTGGTATCAGAGAGGGGACTGCTTAAGTCTGGTGAAACCACCACTTAAGTATATTTCGGATTTTTTTTCTCGCTTACTCTCCTAATTTTTTTTTTCATTTTCGATCATATTTTTGTTTGGACTCTAGAACGGTGCAATCACCACTCGAGCGCATTTTTCTTTTTATCCCGCACAACTAATCCAAGACAAAAGTCTTGGTACATTTGTTTGTTTGTGTTTTTGCAAGTGTCGATTCGTTCTCTTTTTTCTTAATGGCCATGCAAGAGGGCTACAACACTACTCTCCCCCTCTCTTCTCCGGGGATGATTTCGGTTATTGGATGACTCGGATGAAAGTCCACCTGAAAACTCAGGTGGACATGTGGATCATAATCCAAACCAGATTCAATCTTCCAAGAGACGAGCAAGGGACGGTGCTGAGCTATGACAAATGGGGCACATCTACCAAGAGAAGAATTGAAGTTGATGCAAAAGCGACATAGACTCTCTAATATGGACTTACAAAGGAGGTGTTGAACCGTGTCAGTCCTTTTAGCAGTGCCAAAGAATTATGGAACAAGTTGATAGAACTCCAGGAAGGAGCATCCGACACCAAGGTAAGCCATCGAGATTTATTATTAAATAAATTGTATAATTTAAAAATGCAGGACGGAGAAACTACTTCCCAACTGCACGCCTAGATACAAGAAATCATGAATGGGCTCCACATCAACAGGCACACAATTGAAAACAGGGATCTAATCATGTATACCTTGAACTCATTCCCTAGAAACACACTGTGGGCATCAATGGTCGATGTTTACAAAGTTTCTAAAAATTTATCTAAAATAAAATTAGATGAATTATTTTCAAAATTTGAATTACATGAATAGATTAATGGGGCATTTGCAAAGAAATGTGTAGCCTTAATTGCAGGAAAAATCAAGAAGAAGGTACCAGAACCAGAACTGGATTCTAACTCGGAATCTGAAGAAGAAGAACTGGCGAAGCTTGTGAACGTCGTCCAGAAGTTGTTCAAAGCTCATAAAGGCCAAAAAAAGAAGAAGATGGGACAGCCAATGGATAATCTGGCTGGACCAAAGAACAAGGTGGAGCTCACCTGTTATGAGTGTGGAAAGATGGGGCACTTCAAATCCGAATGCCCGAACACAAAAGATATGAAAAAGCAACGGAGGAAGAAGGCGTTGCAAGCAACCTGGGACGAGTCATCTTCAGAATCGGACGAGGATGAATCAATGCACTCCAACCTCCTCGCGTTAACAACCCAAGATGAGATCAACATCGACTCCGAACCAGAAGAAGAAACAGAGTACGAAACCGTCTCACTGTCGAAAATTGACCGACTCAAGGTAACGGGTTATTTTGAATCGAATCATTACAAACTTATTTCTTATCTATCTCGCAAAATGGCTAAGTCTCATGATCGGGTCAAGTCTCTCCGATAGGAGGTAAAACTCCTTAAGGAAGAGACCAGTTCGAGTCCTTTGACTGAGCAAGTTCAGGAAGAAACCTCAACTCAAGTCCAAAGACTTGAGGAAAAGAATTTCTCTCTGAAAGCTCAAGCCAAAGAACTCAGACCAAATTTGGAATAGTTTACCCTGGGCTCCAGGAATCTTGATCTGATTCTTAGAAAATAGAAGTCTGTTCTAAATCGATCCGGAATTGAATTTAAAACCAATTCGTAATTTAGGTCTTATTATTCAGTATTGAACTGCCCTAGTACCCAAGTCCAAGCATGATCCCCAAATTAAGCTTGCCTAATCAAGCCGGATCAAATCAATATTGGGTCTCTAAGGTTCATATCCATTATTTAAATAGACCATATCGAGGATATGATCCAGGGGGTGCAAATAAAAAGACTATTCATGTGGTTAGGTAGCTTTTATTGAATACCTTGTCTGATGTTTGTTTATTTTTTTTATTATTATCTTTGCTTAAGATTAGAAATTGTTAGTTAAGGACAAGATCTGAGTGAAACTTGCACAACCTAGTATTAGAGTGGGGTGAGCTGATAGTACGTTAGAAAAGCCATCTGGGGAGTCAAGTAGAAGAAGACGTTTGCTATTTGGTCTTCTTTGTCTGGTGGAACTTGTCAAAGCTTCCTCACCACATCCTCGACTAGTTAGACCAAGATTTCTGAACGAGAAATTTAAAAATATTTTTCTTTATGCAGCTTTGTCTGGGAAAGGGTTGTTGATCTAATAAGGCTAAGGCCAAAGGAGGCCTCCGTGCCTCGCCAAGACCTGAAAGTCAAATATTGAAATATATTTTTAAATTACTAATTTTTAAATCTAAATCTAACTCAAGTTTCAATCATAGCTTAGATTCAACCTAACTTCAAGATAAAATTGAAATAATCTCACAAAGCAAATAAGGATCCCTACCTTGTCACTTAAAAATGTGTGAGATGATTAGGATAAATAAAATTAGACCAATTCAAATCTTTTTAGTTCAAAAATTCTTTTTTAAATTATACTTAAACTTTTTCAAAAATGTTTTTTTTTCAAATCTCACTTAATCCTTTTCAAAAAATTCTTTTTCAAATTTTACTTAAATATTGTCCAAAAATTTCTTTTCAATTTTTTCTCAAAAATTCTTTTTCAAAATTCCTTTTAATCCAGCTAATCAGATTAAACTGGTTAGACTGAACTCTATTTCACAAAATCAACCTAGGCTTAACATGCTTGATCACTTAGATTGAGTGAGATAGACTAGACAAGTGAACTTGAACAACCTATCCTACACTTCTACTAAACTGGATCCAAACTAAGCCACTTTATGTATAGAAATATAAAAATTTGGACCAGTGGATATTGGATAGTGGGTGTTCCAGACATATGACCGGAAACAAGTCAAAGTTCACCAAGCTAAAATACAAGGACCTAGGAATAGTGGCATTTGACAACAACGCTACACTTAAGGTAATCGGGTCAAGTAACATTGAACTGAACTCTGAATTTACTATTAAAAGGGTCCTTTTGGTTGATAGTTTTAAATTTAATGTACTTAGTATTAGTTAGCTCTGTGATACTGGATACCTAGTCACTTTTACCAACCAAGACTGCCTGATTAAGAACTTACAAGACCCAAGGATTACCCTGAAAGGACTTAGGAAAAATAACATTTATGCCATAAACATACCTACCTCACTTAAGTGTTATCTAACTTAGGTGGAAGAAACTAAACTCTGGCATAGGAGATTAGGACATACCAATCTAAAACTAATCTCCACACTCAGCCAAAAAGGACTAGTTAAAGGCATACTCAAACTTATGAATCTTGAAAATTCAATTTGTGCTCCATGTCAACAGGGTAAACAGACCAAGTCTACCCACAAACTTACCCAGTCTGACCTGACCCAATCTGTACTTGAGCTCCTACATTTGGACCTATTTGATTATCATGGAGCCAAGTCACTAAGCAGAAACTGGTACTGCTTAGTTATAATTGATGATTATTCTAAATTTACTTGGGTTTAATTTCTTAAAACCAAATATCAATGTCTTGAATCCTTTGAAACTTTAACTAAAATCCTTGAAAATCAAAAAGATATCAAAATTAAACGAGTTCAAAGCGATCAGGGGGCGAATTCGAAAATCTAAAGTTTACTGAATTCTGCAATAGAAATGGGTATTTTCATGATTTTTCATGCCCTAAGAGCCTCTAACAAAATGGTCTACTAGAAAGATGAAATAGAACCCTCCAAGAAGCAGCGAGAACCATGCTTAACGAATACAACTTGGCTAATCACTTTTGGACAGAAGCAGTTAGCACTGCCTGCTATATTCAAAATAGGATCCTAATCAATAAAAGACCTAAGTACCCCTATGGTTACAAATGCTAAAATAGATAATGATCCTGAAGGTAAGCCAGTTGACTTAAAATATTATAAAAGTGCTATATGGAGTCTACTTTACCTAACTACTAGTAGACCTGATATCCTATTTGTAGTAGGTATTTGTGTCAGATACCAAACCTGTGCTAAGGAATCACACTTAACTGCAGTTAAGAAAATCCTTAGATATATTAAGAGTACCTTAAATGTAGGTATTTGGTACCCTTGAACTTCTAACTTTGAGTTGTTAGAATTTTTTGACGCAGATTATGCAAGTTGTAAATTAGATAGAAAAAGTACAAGTGAGAGTTATCAATTACTGGGTCAGAGTCTAGTTAGTTAGTGCAGTAGAAAGCAACACTGTATTGCCTTATCTACAACTAAAGTAGAGTATGTTGCCTTAGGGGAATGTGTAGCTCAACTCTTATGGATGATGCATACCCTTAGAGATTTCAACTTAAACTATACCCAAACCAAAGTATATATTGATAATATCAGTTCTATAAACCTAACCAAACATCCAATTCACCACTCTAGGACTAAACATATAGAGGTGAAACATCATTTTGTTAGGGACCACATAGCGAGGGGTGAAATTGCCCTTCAACATATTGACTCCAAATCTAACCTAGCAGACATTTTTACTAAACTACCCGAGTTTGAGTTCAATTCATCAAGAAGGCAGCTTGAAATGTACTTAGTAGAGTAAGTTTTCTATTGTTTGTGTTTTTGGTGTTTCATCTTGTTAGATTTTTGAGTTTAATTTTGTTTTTAAAAAGGGCTTCCAAATATGTTACTTTAAATTTTCAAAACTTTAACTTCAAAACATAATGTATTTTATGAAATATAGTTTTTCTTTAAAACTACCCCCTTCTAAACTAGGGTTCTTCTTCGATACAGACTTAGTTTAGGCTTAACCCTAGTATGCATGCTCGTATAGCTTTAGCAGCCAACATCTCACAAGAACAATAGGACTAACTTGATCAACAATCTAGACTGGGTTGAGATGCTTAGAATTGTTGCCCTAAACTTAAGATGCTTTAATTCAGTGTATCAAAACAAGTTGGGGGCTGATGGACCCAAAATTAGACTGCCACGAATGTGGGTCTCAAATTTAGATATTTATAAAGTTGGAAACCCTCTTTGCAATCAAAATATGAAAACGTAGTAAAGGGGCCACAGGTCGTATTTTTCCTAGGGCTAGTTGAGGTTGTTTGATTCGTGCTTGTATTTATGTGTCGTTGATATTTTTGGGTTTCAAATCAATTTTGGGTTTTGGGTTGCAATTGGAAATTAAACCACAAGGAAAAGGGGAGAAACTTAATGAAGCAACTTAAGCTATATAAATGCAATGGAAGACTCAACCAATTAGAACTCAATCAAACCAAAGTAGAATTCAGATTTGGAAATTCAAACATAATAACAAGTTCTATGTCAATTGCATTCCAAATACTAAGTAATTGAATCAAAACAGTGCAGCCATTATGATTGAAACTGATGCAGAATTATAACCATAATTTCGGGCATGAAGACTTGATACCGAGTGAGAAAGTGAAGCAATTTGATACCAAGAATAAAATCTGATTTGCCAAAAGCTGATATTAAATGCAGAGAATTGCTTTCGGATTAACCACTCATAACTAACCAAATGCAAAGCAATCCATCAACAAACTGATACAAAATAAGTGTGAAAGCTTAACTTGATACAAAGTGCTAGCACTTAACAACTTGAGACAAAGATGAGAGAAGCTAATGTGCCACAGATTGAGATTACTGCAGACTTTTCAATTGCTCAATGCAGCTTAGAACGGCATGCTATCAATGAAGAAGTACACAGGTATGGAAATATTCAGAAACTCATGATTAATCAATCGAAAAACAAACCATTGCAGAAAATGAATGTGCAGGATTGCATGATCGATTCAGATGCAGAAATGCATGCAGCTGGATGCAGAGTTGATGCGCAGGTAAACAAGAATTAAATGTAGAGTTTCAGATGTCACTAATTGGATGCAAAGACAACAGATGCAAGCTGAAGAAAAATTCAAAAATGAAAATGCAGAAAACTGCTTCGAGTGCAGTGATTCGAGTGCAGAAATTAAAATGCAGAACTTACACAAGCAAAGGCAATGATGCCGTGATAAATTTGAGGGCTGAAACTACAATTACAACTTAACTTGAGTCACTAATCGAGAATGCAGAAAAGCTGAAGAGAAACTACAGATTACTTGGTACAAAATTAGAAGCTACAGCTAATAACACTGGCAGAAATTAGGTCTGGCACGCAAGAATGATACACAAGCAGCAAAAATGGCACGCAAGCAATGAAATAAGAAATTCACTGAAATGAAAAACAATTATCCACTAAACACCTTCCCTAGCTATTAAACTAGAAGATTTGAACCCTAATTAGGCAGAAACTGATTGGAAATGAAGACTAGCAGCTGATACAGAAAAATTCAGAAATGGAATTGGCAGAAATCGAAAACTATAGCTAACACAATAGAAATTGACTAAGTAAACTAAATCTCAATCTCTCATCTCAGCTCAAAAATCCCTTGCTGTCACTCAAGGATGAGCCTCGAATTCAGAAAGAAACGATCCATACAAGAAAATTACAGCAGCTGGAATAAAATTCAGAAATGAAGTTACAGCAGAATTTAAACTGCAGCTAAACAACTGAAATACAATACGAAATCTAAACCCCAATCACTCCATTAGCTTAAGATCTCCTTGTTCGTCACGCAAGGGCTGGCCTCGAACCCCTAAGCTCAGCAATTCACTGGGGAACTGAATCTGCGATCCATTTCAGCTCAAACTCTGTTCAAGATGGAAACCCAATCGATTTCTTCAATTCAGCCTTGTCTGATGGAAATGAAGGTGCGGGAATGATCCAAGCTTATCCGAGAACCCCTCCAGATAGCTTGGACTGATGTAGAACTGGACAAAATCGAAATCGAAGCAATCAAAGGCAGAGCTGAGGAAACCCTCACTCAGCTCTGTTCTTGCCCAATTCCGAGCTGAAACCTACACGGATTGCTCTCCCTAGTGACCTCGACTTGATCTAAATGAAGAATTAGGGTGGTCGCGCCCCTTGGATTGAAAACTGAAGAACACGCGAAGAGGAAGAACAGTGCGGTGGAGACGCGACCGGGAGAACTGCGGATGAAGTTTGATTAAATACATAAGCATGAACGGCCCAGATTGATCGGAGGAAATCCAACGGCTGATCTTGCTCTGATTTAATCCAAACTTTGATGATGATGATCAGGGGTCAGGATCTGCCTTGTGGTAGCTCGGATCCTCCAGATTTATAACGGATGGTCCAGATCAACCTAATCTTTGAATGGACTATCTAGAACCCTCTGAGCTTGATTCAACGATTGAATGAGCTCTGATTGGGATGAAACCTTTAGATCTTGATCAGAGTGCTTGATCAACCCTAACACTAGCTCGGATTGCTTCAGATGGTTCCAGATGGCTCAGATCTAGCCGCTTTTGAATCGGACGGCCCGGATTAATTCGAAGCTTGATAACTCGATCCGGGTCCACTTCCGACTCAAGTTTGACCCAGTATGCCCTAGGTCCATGAACCTTTCATGCCTACAAAAATAGATCAAAAATTTAGTGGCAAAATAGTTCAAATATATCAAGATTTGCAATTAAGTCCAAAATAAAGGTAAGTTCTAAAACCTAGGGTAAATTCACAATTAAGCAAGAAAAATATGGGCCAAACATGGATTTTGACATCTAAAATAATCAATAAAATGGTACTTATCAGGGGCACTATAAATACAATTCAAATTAATTAAATTTAGTGTTATGGCTAATTTAGCATATTTATGAAATGCACTTGACTTAACTGACTCAAGTGAAAATTGCTGTTTATTACAGTCAGCAAGTAGCTAACAGGTCAGACAGGTGCCTAAAAGGAATTTTTTCCAAAATGTTTTTTTCTCCATGTTTGGACTCAAAATGAAGGTGCCTAGGTTTGACCTGAACTTAAACATTTTTTTTGTTGTTTTACTTAAACTTAATCGCTCTGATACTCATAATTTATTTTAATACTTAGTAATTTTTGGCATATGCTCTGATACATGTCTTACTCTTATATTTTATGATTTTGATATATGGCAAAGGGGGAGAGAATGAAAAGAGTCCTACAGTGGTTGAAAATTTTCAAAATGTTCTTTCAAAGTGTTCAAAAAATTTCAAAATATTTTTTCAAAGTGTTCAAAAATTTTCAAAATGTTTTTTTAAGTGTTAAAATATTTTTTTTTAAAAGTGTTAAAAATGTTTCCTCACTTAGTTTTAAAATGTCTTTTAAAAGCACTTAATGTTAAGTATTTCAAAAAAACTTAAAGTTTCTTCAGTTTTTTCAAAAACATATACTTAGTCTCTGAACTGCTTATATTTAAAAGGACTAAATCTAGTTTTTTAAAAAATATTTTATCAAGGAGGAGATAACTGATTAAGGGGGAGAGCTTAGGATAAAATCCTTTTTCCCTGTTTAAACTTATTTTTTTCTTAACTTTTGAACTGGTTGTCATAATCAAAATGGGGGAGATTGTTGGTGCCGGAAGCACCAGATCGAATCTTGTTTTGATAAGTGGCAAAGGGTTTAAGTTAAGCCGATTTGTTTGTACTGATAAACTTGTGAAACTTGCAGGAAAGTCCTAGGTAAGCTAGGCAAAAAGTCTTGAGTTGCAAGGTTGGGATTAGGCAACGAAGATTTGGCGAGTGAAGCCTAGCAAGAAGTCCTAGTTGGGATCGGGCAACGAAGACTTAGTGAGTGAAGCCGAGCACGAAATCTTGGTCCTGGGGACTGAGTAGAAGACTTTGCCGACCGGGGATTGCGGACAGGAGTCGAGACGGGTCGAGGTCAAATGTCGTCGAGTTTCGGGTCTTCGGAGGCCGAGCAAAAGTCCAACCAGAGGTTCCGAGTGGCAGCAGGTACACTCTCCTAAGAGGAGTAGGTGAGGACGCGCTCCCTAAGGAGGGAACAGTAGGCGTCGATCCGACTTAGGGTTCCCGTTGAAACCTAAATGTCAGGACCAAGACAGCGCTGGCTGTAATCCATGCATACTTTAATTATATTTATATTATTGTGGAACTAACCCTTGTTGCAACTGAAAAAGTTGAACCAGTTGGACTAGGGCGCCTGAATGGGACTCTGGCGCCTGGGAGCTGGCATTGGGTGGATGAGCTGGCGCAACGGTCAAGGTTACATGGTGAGTGCTGAGTGGAGGAGCCACGTCAACACTCAAGCGCCTGAAAGGGACTAGGGCGCCTGAGCCAAGATAAAGTTTGACTGCGTAGCGGATAGAATTGCTGCCCGAGACGCTGCGACTAGGGCGTCTGAAAGGCCTTTCAGGCGCCTGAATGACTAATAAATAAAGGGGTCGAGAGCAGGACTTCAAGACAACAATTAACATTTTGCGTTCATTCTATTCTCCTGTATGCTGCGCGATCAAAGCTCCGACAATGCCAAAACTCCGTCCGACTCACCAAGCGAAGATCTTCAAGTCATTCAAAGAAGTAGGTATACTTTTTTTTGCACACTTAACTTTTTTAAACTGTACATTCTTCCGATCATTAGTGAATTATCCAAAGTAAACGATCAAGGATCGTGGGCCTTGCAGTAGGAGCCGGTCAAGATTCCGAAGCAAGTAAAACCAACTTGTGTTAGCATGCTGTGAATTGATTTTCCGCTGTCTCTTCTCCCACGCTTATTCTTATACTTCCGTTGTGTACTCGATTATTCAGAAATTCGAAGAATTTTCTTAAAGCGATATTCACCCCCCTTCTATCGTTCTATTTCGATCTTACATTAACATATTCGATTGCAATCACTCCATTCGAGATCAACTACCTAATGGTATTTTGTCTATAATGTATATGTCGTGACTTATCATTATACGCACTGCTCTGTGCCCTTCCAATCGTCGATTGACTATCACGGTGTATAAGTACAGTGGACACAGGTTTCGTCTAGCTCGGAATATCTTCTAAGAAGTTCCACTGCCATTTAGCTTCCTCAGCTATTTTGTCTAGTGCTATAAACTCGGATCCCATAGTTGACCAAGCAAGGCAAATTTGCTTAGTGGACTTCCAAGATACCGCTCTCTCACCACTCGTGAATACATATCCACTAGTGGATTTGGAGTCTTTTGTATCTGATATTCAATTAGCATCACAGTATCCATCTAAACAGCGAGATATCTTCCGTAATATAATACATAGTTCATAGTATATTTCAAATACCTAGGAACTCGCATCAGTGCTTTCCAATAGGTGTCGTTTGGATTACTCGTAAAACGACACAGCTTATTGATTGCACAGGCAATATCTAGACGTGTGCAGTTTATCAGATACATCAAACTGCCTATTATTCGAGAATATTCCAATTGCGATATGGGCTCACCATGATTGTTCGCTAAGTGTTGACTTAGATTCATAGGTGTTTTCATTGTATAGAGATCGTATGTATTGAACCTTTTCAATATCGACTCTACATAATGGGATTGTGTCAGAACTATCCCATCAGATGTCCTGTGAATTTTAATTCCCAATATAACATCTGCTCGACCCATATCTTTCATATCGAAATTGTTGGTCAGCATTCTCTTTGTACTCATGATTATCTCATGATTACTGTCCATTAGAAGCATATCGTTTACGTATAGACAGACGATTACATAACCTTCAGGTATGGATTTGACATAAATGTAATTTTCACATTCATTTATTTTGAATTCGTCTAACAATATTACTTTGTCAAATTTTTCGTGTCATTGTTTATGTGCTTGTTTAAGTCTGTATAACGACTTAACAAGTCGACACATTTTCCTCTTTTCCTGGAGCTACGAACCCCTCGGGGTGCTCCTATTGGTGCAAGAAGTATCAGTGATGTCCTCCTCGAGTGTTTTAATGTTTAACAATATGCTTAAGTTAGTGATACATTGAACAAAAGGAAGGGTTAATCAAGAAAACAGTACCAAAGTGAAGAAAAGTTCTAGTTAACCTAGGCAATAAGTCCTGGTTCGAAGAATTGGGCACTAAGTCCTGATCATGGATTGGGCACTAAGGTCTGGCCGCGGGCTGGGCACCGAAGACCTAACCGAGGGTTGGGCACGAAGTCCTGATTCGAGGAATTGAGCAATAAGTCCTAGCCGAGGGCTGGGCACCGAAGTCCTAACATAGGGTTAGGCAATAAATCCTGATCGTGGACTGGACACGAAGTCCTGGTGAGTGAAGCTGGGCAAAAGTCCTGGTGAATGAAGCTGGGCAATAAGTCCTGGTCGTGGACTGGGCACGAAGTCCTGGTCGTAAGATTGGGCAAAAGTCCTGGTGAGTGAAGCTATGCAAAAGTCCAATCGGATGGGCCGGTTGGCAAAACTTCTCCTGAGAGGAGTAGGTGAAAGGCGTGTTCCCCCAGGAAGGGAACATAGGCGTTGGTTCGACCTAGGGTTTCACGGGAAATCTGAAGTCAGAACCAATTCATTAAGGCAAAGGGTATACTTATTTGTCTTGTGTTTATGTATCTTGCAGGTACCTAAAATTGAAGACAAAGCAGGCAAACAAACATAAAGAAGCTGAATCACTACTTCCAGGGCACCCCCAAGCATCCAGGCGCCTAGATGAATCAGGCGTCCAACATGCTCCCAGGCACCCAATAAGGCAGGTTTTATCAGCTCGCGAAGTTTGCGAGTTTGGTTGATTTTTGACCGCAACTGAGGCGCCCCATAGCATCACAGGCACCCAATAAGAAGCTATAAAAGGGGCTTCGACCCCTCAACTTAGTACACCAATTCCGAGATCATTCTAAGCATTCCGAGTGACGATAAAGCGCTAAAGATGAAGCTCTGCGACTAAGGAGGCTCCAGGAGGAAGTGCGCGACACTTCGGAGTTCCAGATCGACTGAGTCTTCGACCCTTTGTTTGGTTTGAATTTATATTTATGCATTTACTTTTCTTAATATTTTGATTGTAAATTGTGAACTGTAAGACGGGTTTCTCCGCCTCCGGAAAGTTCGGAAAGGAGACCATTAGTGGACGGGTGTTTCCCGTGCTTAGGCCTTGAATGTACTGACCCTGGGGGGTTGGGAACTAAGTAAATCCCTTGTGTACAAGTGTCTTTCATTTTCGTTCGTTATTATTTCCGCTGCGCACTAACTCTCTGTCTAGAACGATCGAAATACACGCTTTCTGAAGAATTTTTAATGAGTCGATATTCACCCCCTCTATCGACGGCACTGATCCCCACAGCTCCATATAAATTTTTGCTTCCAACTCACCATTTAAGAACCCAGTCTTAATATCCATTTGATGTATTTCAAGGTCATACAGTATTGCGATAGATATCAACACTTGTATGGACGTAATCCATGTCACAGGTGAGTAAGTATCGAAGTAGTTAAGACCTTCCTTTTGCTTGAACCCTTTGGCTACAAGTCTGACCTTATACTTGTCAATTTATCCATTAGCTTTATATTTGCATTTTAGTATCCACTTACAACCTAATGGTTTAGTACCAATAGGAAGGCCCACTAATTCCCAAATATGATTATTCATGATCGACTTGATTTCATTATTGACAGTCTCTTGCCATAATGGGACATCGGGACTAGAGAGAGCTTCACTTAATATTTTTGAGTTCATTTCCGACATAAAAGTCATGAAGTCTGACTCGAATGATTTTTCAACTCTAGCCCGTTTTCTCCTACGTGGCTCTGAGCTTTGATCATCAATAGTCATTTTTCGACAACTAAGTTTAGGAACGTCTTGTTCATTAGAACATCCGTTGTAATCACTTTGAATGTTTCCTTTTTTATTTGAGAATACGTTTTCAAAGAATATTACATTTCGAGATTCTATGCTTGTTCCTTTAACCAAAGTCAATTTCGTCAAAAACTCTCATCCAAAATCGAGCCCCTTTAAATAGTGCTTAAGGCTGAGAAGACCGTTACCAGTCGACTGGTTCTGGGGCAGACAACTGGTCCCACTCAGATTTGACTGTTTACAGCCTAACGTTCGAATTCCAAGTGCCATCAGTCGACT
Organism: Boesenbergia rotunda; assembly: GCA_024364735.1. Taxonomy (NCBI): domain Eukaryota; kingdom Viridiplantae; phylum Streptophyta; class Magnoliopsida; order Zingiberales; family Zingiberaceae; genus Boesenbergia; species Boesenbergia rotunda. The sequence continues at coordinate 15,660 of JAGFNQ010010230.1, forward strand.
GGTCCAGTACCAGTCGACTGATCTTTCTGTGGTCTTTACCAATCGACTGCCCAAGCACCAGCCGACTGGTCCACTCCCAAACCTAAGGTTTCCCCCTTCCCGAATACATTTCTCTCAGCACTCGAACCCTAGGATTTCCCGAATATAATTCTCTCACACTCGGACACTTACAACTCAGCTGACTCCTCACCAGTAGCCTCGACCTATTGCCTTCAAGCCCTATTCGACTTTGGCTCCCGTCCCCCAAATGCGCACGCAAGCCCTCTCCTTGCCTCCATGTCATCCTTCACGCATGCCTTGAAGTCCGCTTCTCTCAGCTTATCGTTCCTGCTCCAGCAGCCTCGACCTGTTGCCTTCAAGCCCTCTTCGACTTTGGCCCTCGTCCCTCAGATGCGCACACAAGCCCTCGGCTTGCCTCCATGCCATCGTTCACGTACGCCACGAAGTCCGCTTCCCTCGGCTCATCATCCCTGCTCTGTCCATGGTCCCTCGGATGGGCACACAAGCCCACGGCTTGCCTCCATGCCATCTTTCATCGTACCCGATGTCGTCCAACTGAGTCCATGTGTATCCTGCAAGACCTGCACACTCAAATACACATATCAAACACAAGGGTGAACTTAACTTAAACCCTTTGCCCAAACATCAAAATATATAGTTACTCCGGACCATAGATTGCCCCAACAATCTCCCCCTTTTTGTTGTTTGGCAATACGTTTAAGTTAGGGAAAACAAATAGCAAATACAATGGTAAAAATCATTTGGACTTACGTTGCCAAGGCTTCACCTTGAACTTACATCGCCAATGCATATGCAATGCACACATGGATCCTATCCCAAGGCACACATGGATACCTTCGATCTGATACCACTTGTTAGGATCTTACCGTTAGGCTAGAGGGGGGGGGGGTGAATAGCTCATTCACGATTCTCCTTCCTACGATGTTAGCGTACGCATGCGGAAATACTAATAACAAAATCAAACGATCGCTAACACGCCACCTTTATATGGTTCGGAGATGAACCTCCTACTCCACGACTGTCCGGTAGATGGACGATCTCGATCCGTCGGTGGATGACTCCCCAGAAGACCTCCGACTAGCTCGTGAAGCTCCTTGTGGGTGGAGAAACCTCGTCACAACCCGAACAACACCCCTGAGCTCTTAGACTACTAATTGGCCTTTAACCAAAGCCAATTTCGTCAAGAACTCTCAGCCAAAGCCGAGCCCCTTTAAATAGTGCTCAATGCTGAGAAGACCGTTACCAGTTGACTGGTCCTGGGGCAGTCGACTGGTCCCACTCAGATTCGATCGTTTACAGCCTCACGTTCGAATTCCAAGTGCCATCAGTCGACTGGTCCAGCACCAGTCGATTGATCTTTCTGTGGTCTTTACCAGTCGACTGCCCAAGCACCAGCCGACTGGTCCACTCCCAAACCTAAGGTTTCCCCCTTCCCGAGTACATTTCTCTCAGCACTCGAACCCTAGGATTTCCCGAATATAATTCTCTCACACTCGGACACTTACAACTCAGCTGACTCCTCACCAGCAGCCTTGACCTATTGCCTTCAAGCCCTATTCGACTTTAGCTCCCGTCCCCCAAATGCGCACGCAAGCCCTCTCCTTGCCTCCATGTCATCCTTCACGCATGCCTCGAAGTCCGCTTCTCTCAGTTCATTGTTCCTGCTCCAGCAGCCTCGACTTGTTGCCTTCAAGCCCTCTTCGACTTTGGCCCTCGTCCCTCAGATGCGCACACAAGCCCTCGACTTGCCTCCATGCCATCCTTCACATACGTCTCGAAGTCTGCTTCCCTAGGCTCATCGTCCCTGCTTTGTCCATGGTCCCTCGAATGCGCACACAAGCCTACGGCTTGCCTCCATGCCATCCTTCACCGTGCCTGAAGCCGTTCAACTGAGTCCATGTGTATCCTGCAAGACCTGCACACTCAAATACATATATCAAACACAAGGGTTAACCTAACTTAAACTCTTCGCCCAAACATCAAAACACATGGTCATTCCGGACCATAGATTGCCCCAACAGTTCTCACATGAAAATCAGGAATGTCTAACTTGTGAACTATGAAAGGATATGTACTACTGTTATGGGCATATCCGACAGATATCGTATCAAACGTTTTAGGTCTAATCTTTGCTTACATTGGTTTGGGTACTTCAACCTTTGCCAAGCACCCCCACACTTTCAAGTATTTGTACGATGGCTCGCGGCCTTTCCATAGTTCATATGGTGTTTTATCATTTTTCTTGTGAGGGATTTTATTTAGAATGTGATTTGCCAATAATATAGCTTAGCCCCCACAAGTTCTGGGGTAAGCATGAATTTATCAACAAAGTAATCCATCATTTCCTTCGGTGTCTAATTTTTACGTTCAACAACATCATTTGATTGAGGTGAGTATGACACTGTTGTCTGATGAATAATGTCAGATTCTAATCAAACTCATCAAACGGTGCACTATATTCTCCACCTCTATCACTACGAATCATTTTAATTCGTTTATCAAGTTGATTCTCAATATCTGTTTTATGGATTCTGAAAATCTCTAAGGCTTCATCTTTACTTCTTAAAAGAAAGACATAACAAAATCTTGTGCAGTCATCGTTAAAAGTAATAAAATACTTTTTACCTTATCTAGTTTGCACATTTTAAGTCACATAGATTACTATGTATCAATTCTAGAGGAGTCGTTGACGTTTCAACCGAATGAAAAGGTAGTCTCATCATCTTAGCTTCCACACATACTTCACATTTTTGTGTTTCGTCAACATTGTCATTTGGTAATAAATTTAATTTGACAAGACATTTCTGAGTAGTATTATTAACATGTCTAAGTCGATCATCCCATAAATTAAAACACTCAATAACGTAGCTGGAAGTTTTTATTTTATTACCATCAAATTCACGGTGTACAGTCATTACAACCATTTTGAATTGTCTCTGTTCTAAATATCCCTTACCTACGAAGACACCATTCTTTGTAAGCACATAGTTGTTTAACTGGAACACTAGTCTAAAGCCGACCTTGACAAGTGCTGATCCAGAAACTGTTGGATCAGGTTGACCCAACTAGAGGGGGTGAATAGATGGTTATAAAAAAATAAAGTGGAAGCACTCGTCTTTTAAAAGGAACTTGGTCGTAACTAAGAACGTTACTTCCAATGCAGTGGACGCTTAACAAAAATCTCTTTATGTTGGAGAAGTCTTACAACAAAAGCATGCTAGACTTTAGAGAATTTACAAGTGAATGAAATTCATTTTGAAGCAAAGGGGTGAAACCCCTTATATAGGTGGTTCTCGAGCGCCTTAAGGCTCTTAGGCGCCTGCCACGTGGACCGAATCGGGCGTGTGCTTATCTGCACACTTGGCCAAACTTTGTCTCTGGTCTTGGGCACCTGGGACTGCTAAGGCACCTGATGGCTCATGGGTGCCTGAGATGATGACGTGGCGCACGTACCAGCTCAGCTTCTCCATCTGCAGAAACACCTCTACTAAGGCGCCTGATACCTATCAGGTGCCTGAACTCTCGGGCGCCTAAACCCTTTCAGGCGCCTGGGAAGCAGCAGCTGCTTCCTTTTGGTTCTTCGTCTTCTGGGTGATTTTCGGCCAACCAGAGTTAGGCTCACCCGAACCCGACTCCGGCTTTTCGCCCCTCGAGAGCGCTTCCTCCCGGCTTCCCATCCCTCGGGCGTCATGTACATCCTTCTCGATCCACCGGCGTACTCTTCCGTGACTTCCGCGTCCTTCATTTTGCACCGAGCCCGTCGGCTCACTTCCCTGCACAATCCTTCTCATCTGCTACGTCTTATGCTCTACTTCCTCTGTACCTAAGCTCCTGCATACTTAGCAGAGGGATTAGAAAATATAAGACATAACTTAACCTAGTTGATCACATCAAAACTAACCGGGGTATCAACTGAAACTAGGTTCTTTCTGACGTCGAGAATGTGGAGCTCATCAATGAGTGTTAGCTCCTTCCCAGATGTCATCTTTAGGATAACTTTCCTGAGTCCGACAATCGGCGATGTAGTGGAATTGCTCGTATAGAGATTTCTTCCACTTATCGGCGTATACTTGGAGAGCATCGTCTTATCAAAATAGATGTGACGTGTTACTCTAGTATCGATCCACCACTGTTTCGAGTTGTCCACCACCATGTTAGCTTCAAACACGACCACAGTGAGATCCAGTTCTGATAAATCGGGGGGCCTGTCATTAGATGTTGCGACATGGTTCGCAACATCTTTTTGACTCTTGGTTGGTTTCTTCGGGCATCTACAATCTTTGGATAGGTGTCCTGGCTTTCCGCAGTTATAGCATGAGCAATTGAATTTCTTGCCTTGAGCCTTCTTCTTGAATTGCTTTGGCTTTTTGGCATTTGACTCAACCATGTTGGACATCTCGTCGATAGCCCGCTTCGTTCCTCTAGAGTCGGATAACTTTCGATTATCCTCCTCTATTCGCAGCCTCAAGATCAAGTCTTCAAGTCTCATCTTCTTTTGCTTATGCTTCAGGTAATTATTGAAATCCTTCCACAACGGAGGGAGTTTCTCAATTACAGCAGCTAATTTGAACGACTCTTTCATCTCCATGCCTTCGACATCTAGATCATGCAGTATCAGTTGCATGTCTTGGACTTGAGACGTTATGCTCTTGGAATCCACCATCTTGAAATTCAAAAACCGGTCGGCGATGAATTTGTTCAATTCGGCATTTTCGATTTTGTATTTTTTTTCTAGTGATTCCCACATAGATTTTGCTGTCTCCATCGGACTATACACGTTATACAACATGTCGGTCAATGCGTTGAGAACATAGTTGTGGCACAGGAAATCTCCATGTGACCATGCATCATATGCAGCCTTACTGTTGGCATCACCTTCCTTAGTGGTTGGTGGGTCTTCACGCAAAAACCGTACGAGGTTTAGCGTTGTCAAATAGAATAACATCTTCTGCTGTCATCGTTTGAAGTCGGCTCCTTTAAATTTCTCCAGCTTTTCTCCGTGCGGAACGACGGTCAGAACGTCGTTGATCAATGTCATATCAGTTTGCACAATATCATTTTACGATTGTTTAGAGTCGATTCCAGAGTTGTTGTCGGGAGGATTCAAATTGATATGATTTTGTCGAGGCTAGTGTTGGACAGTATCTCTGTTAAATGATATTGCTTTGCTACAGGTGCTCACGGATAGCAGCAATTCGTTTCCAAAGATACAACGATGATGTCTCAAAATAGTAGCACTACAAATTTCGAGACCAGCGAACCTTCTCGTAGGCTTTCTGGACTCTGGATGCACAAGATGGGATGAATGCTAATGACTTTGATGATTGAATGAATCCATCATCTAGGAGACTCTATTTATACAAGGGAAGAGGTGAGGTGCCCTTGGTGAGTGGGTGTGACATTTGGTTTACGATTAATCTAGGTCGTTCGATCTGGAGGGTTCTAACCTTTTAGATAGCCCTTTAATCTCATCTCATATCTGGATGGTTGTAACCCTTCATATCTCCCATTGATCATAGCCGTCAAATTTGATCTGACGCTTCAGATCAAGTCTTATTACCAATGGTTAGATCGCGACTCTTCGCGATCAACACCCCAGATCGCGTCACTTGCGATCTAACACCCATCTTCGATCCAACAGTTGTCATTAGTTTGTCCAGTCAGCAGTCCAGTCATCTCTCTCCTCATACCTGAGTGTCACATAGGCACGACTACGTCACATGCCATGTCACCTAAGCGCAGGCACTGCCATGTCACATGACAAGTCACCGAGTGCCATGTCACCTGGAGCATAAATTTAAGCTTCTCGCAACAATGTGTACATGCAAAACGCAAAGTGCACCAACAAAGCACCCATTGCGCACGTGCGCGCGTGCCAGGTGCCAGGTGCCAGGTGCCAGGCTCGTAGGTGCGAGCACCTGCTCGCTTGTGAGAAGAGGCTACCTGTGTTTTTCTTTTTCTTTTAACTCCATTAACACAGGAACACATATAAAGAAGCAAACAGCTTCGAAAATTTCAGATGTGGGACTAATCTTCATCTTCTTCCTTTTATGCCAATTTTGGGCTAACCTTTAAACAATTAATTTTTCATTTATCCGTAATCGGTTTTGAGCAAATTAATAGTCTAGATTCATCTACGCGAAACCTAAATTTCGTTTTTGAAATCAATTCTGACTTTTATCGATTGATGGGACCTCAATTTTCCTTTACAAAACTATATTTGATCTTTTTTTTAAGAGCTAAATATCCAACAATTTTCTCCATCCTTAAAATAGGTATACACCTTACATGGGCTGACCAGCTATAGCTGCGAATATTCCAGAATATGCAACATCCTGAGAATGCATAGTAGAGAGGTTACGAAGTTGTCAAATATGGTCCCCTGGATACACCTCTTACTGACATGTGGTGCTAGATGAGTGAGAGGGCAACCAATGATTGCTAGATCTGGTCTCCTCATTAACTTCGACGATTATGATATTCTAGCTAACATGGAGATGCTCTTCAAAAAATCATATAAGTACTCATATAGGTAATAACAAGGGACTTCCTTTTCAAATTTCTGATTTCTTGCAAACTCCACCAAGTTGTGCCTTTCCTCTTCATCTTCATTCTTCAATACACCATCTTGAGTAAATGCTAAGTTGAGCATCGGAGTGGCCTCCACGAGCATAGTTGAGATGGTAAGGGGTTGGTAGCTTGCCACTAAAGGTCTTGGGATCGAGCCACGGGACTTCGAGGCATGCGTGAAGGATGGCACGGAGGCAAGCTGAGGGTTTGTGTGCGCATCTGAGGGACGGGAGTCGAAGACGAAGAAGACGCGAAGGCAACAGATCGAGGCTGCTGGTGAAGAATCAGCTGAGTCGTGAGGGTTCGAGTGCTGAGGGAAGTGTATTCGGGAAATCCTAGGGTTCGAGTGCTGAGAGAAATGTACTCAGGAAGGGAAAACTTTAGGTGTGGAAGTGGACCAGTCGACTGGTAAATGCCACAGAAAGATCAGTCGACTGCTAATGGGCAGTCGACTGGTGGTGGCTGGAAATTCGAACGTTGGGCTTGCAACGGTCGAATTTAGGTGGGACCAGTCAACTGGTAATGGACCAGTCGACTGGTAGCGGTCTTCTCAGCCTAGAGCACTATATAAAGGGGCTCAGTTTTGGCTGAGAGTTCTTGACGAAATTGGCTTTGGTTAAAGGCCAATTAGTAGTCTAAGAGCTCAAGAGTGTTGTCCGGATTGTGGCGAGGTTTCTCCACCCACAAGGAGCTACACGAGCTAGCCGGAGGTCTTCCGGGGAGTCGTCCATCGATGGATCGGAATCGTCCACCTTACGGACAGCCGTGGAGTAGGAGCTTCATCTCCGAACCACGTAAAGGTTTGATGTTAGCGATTGTTTAGTTTTCATTATTAGTATTTCTGCTTGCGCACGCTAACATTATAAGTAGAAAATCGAAAGAAGCTATTCACCCCCCCTCTAGCTTAACGACAAGGTCCTAACAAGTGGTATCAGAGCGAGGTTCGCTCGTCTACGGACTAACCGCCGGGAGAGCAAAAGGTGATAGAGGAAGATGGAGTCGGAAGGTCTGTTAGGATGGGATATTCGGATTCCACCTCCGTACGACCGAGATGACTTCGATTATTGGAGGAAGTGCTTGGAGACATGGTTCCAAATGGATTGGGATCATTAGACTGCATTGGAAGTGTCATTTGAAGCTCCAACGGACCAGAAGGGAAAACACCTTCAGCCTCGGTATTGGACCAAGAGTCAAACGGAAGAAGGAGAGGCGGATAAGGAGGTAATCAGAATTGTATTAAATTTGTTACCTTCATATATTGTGTCAAATATAGGAGAATACAAGAATGTGTATGAGCTATGGAAAAAGGTGATAGCTCTAGATGAAAATTTGACACAAAGACAAGGAGAAGAGGAGCCCAAGGAAAATGGGTCATTGGTCCAAGAGAAGAAGAAGGGCCAATCGGAAGTTGAGTCAAGTTCAACATCCAAAGAGGAGGAGAGAGTTGAATCGTCCACATCCTCAAGTGAGGAGGAAATAGAAGAAGTCTCCACATCAAGGATTGAGGGGGGAGGAGAGACCATTCTCAATACCGGAGCAAGAAGAAGCTTCCACCTCCACTAAAACAAAGTCAATTGAGCACTTAATTTGCTTTGGGTGCAATCAAAAGGGACACTACAAGGACAAGTTTTCATTGGGTAAGAAAAAAGAGATAAACCCTAAACTCAATTCAAGTAATTTGAAAACTAACATGAATTGTAGGGATGGAGCAAAGAAGGATAAGAGGCATATAAGGTGCTTCACGTGTGGTGAGCTAGGACACTACCACACCAAATGCTCAAGGAAAGAACAATCCAATAAATTGGAGCATTTTAGGAAATGGGAGAAGAAGGAGAAGAAGAGAAGTTCGCATCAAGGGGGAGCTACAAGGGTAAAGGAGGTAATCCCTAACTTTAAGTTTAAATGTAATTCAAATTTAAACTCATCCATGCATGTTAGAAATAAAGTCAATTATTTGCCCATGCATAGTTTTGGTTTAAATATCATGATAAAAATAGGGTTAATATTGTATATCAAATCCTAAGGAATTCATACATCATGATAAATCCAAGACCATTAGACCTAAGGACCAAGGTATTAACCCCAAGAAGAGTTGACACATGCCTAGGATGAGTAGGTCTAGAAATATCCAAGGTGGACATGTTGATTCTAGGTTTAAGAACCTATAAAGGGAAAATCAAGCTTTAAGGGCAAAGCTTGAGAAATTAGAAAAGACCCTAGATAGATTCACTATTGAATCTAAGGGTTTAGGTATGGTGTTGGGTAGTCAAAAACCTAACAATGATAGATTGGGGTTAGGATACCGATCTATGTTCTCCAATGCCAATAAAAAGAAATATGCTAGGATAACATATAACAATGGCAAGGAGGGGAAGTCCAAGAATGACAAGGGAATGCCATTTAAAAGCAAGAAGAAGGTCTTAACTAAGGACAAGGGGTCCAAGGTTAAGAAGATTAGGGTTGTAGACCAAGAGTCACCGGAGGTACTCCGATGTGGTCTAGCATTTGTTGAGTCACCTAGGGAGGTGGCTAAGGCTAAGAGCTCAAGGGGGAGCTCTAGGAGCCAAGTTGGGACCCATGATTTATGAATCCCGGGAGGTTTTCTCTCTGAAGTCTAAAAGGGTCATGAAGTGTGCCAAAGGAGTTGGAGACGGATTTGAGTCTAAATTCATGATTTTTGGTACATGGAAGTTGTGTATCATGCATGAAAATATGACATTGGAGTCATATTACATGAAAATTGGTTTTTGATGTATAAATGTCATATAAATCAATACTAGAGATGCATTGTGGTTTGGTATGGAAAAGAACATCAAGAGGAGGTCAAAACTAGGACTTTAGGTCAAGGTTCAATTGAACCATTTAGCTAGTTTTGAGTTTTGTGTCAATTTTGGGAATAGTGATAGATACATTTTTTAGTGTATTTTTCCCAAGTAGATATGGGTACCACAACTCTCTCCACAAAATTTAAAAATTTTTGGAGATTTGTGAAATTTCTGATGCATTTCTGAAGTTGGGTCAGAAATGTTGAAAATGTGACTTTCAAGGTGCCAGTGATACAGGGGCAGTCGATTGGTAAAGGTTGAAAATGAGTTTCAGCAATTGGAAGGTGTCCAAATGATGTAAAACAAGTGTGTAAACTTATGGGGGGTTAGTACAATGTGTTTATGATCGTTAGAGGTTAAAGGATCCAATAAAAGGAAAATTGTTGGAGTCTTTTTGATGTGTGGCAAAGGGGGAGAAGTGTTGGATTTATGTGAGAAATCAAACACACCTTTGCAAGAAATCCTAGGGGGAGCTTAGGTAAAGGGGGATCATTGTTGCTCCGTTATTGGCGTAAGGGGAACCTTGGAGAGGTTTTTAAAAAGTCTTTGTAAGTCCAATGTAGGGGAGCCTTGGAGAGGTTCTTAAAAACCCGTTTTGGTAAAAGTCCTAAAACTTCTTGGGGAGGTTTAGGTGTGGGGATGCCTTGGGATATGATCCATGTTTGCATTGCATATGCATTGGCGGTATAAATCCAAGGTGAAGCCTTGGCAACGTAAGTCCAAATGGTTTGTAGCATTATATTTGCTATTTGTTTTCCCTAACTTAAACGTATTGCCAAATATCAAAAAGGGGGAGATTGTTGGGGCAATCTATGATCCGGAGTGACCATGTGGTTTGATGTTTGGGCAAAGGGTTTAAGTTAGGTTCACCCTTGTGTTTTGATATGTGTATTTGAGTGTGCAGGTTTGCAGGATACACATGGACTTAACTGGACGGCTTCGGGTACGGTGAAGGATGGCATGGAGACAAGCCGTGGGTTTGTGTGCGCATCCGAGGGACCATGGACAAAGCAGGGACGAGAGCCGAGGGACGCGGACTTCGAGGCATGCGTGAAGGATGACATGGAGGTAAGCCGAGGGTTTGTGTGCGCATCTGAGGGACCGGAGTCGAAGACGAAGAAGGCGCGAAGGCAACAGATCAAGGCTGCTGGCGAAGAGTCAGCTGAGTCGTGAGGGTTCGAGTGCTGAGAGAAGTGTACTCGGGAAATACTAGGGTTCGAGTGCTGAGATAAATATACTCAGGAAGGGGATACCTTAGGTATGGAAGTGGACTAGTCGACTAGTAAATGCCACAGAAAGATCAGTCGACTGCTAATGGGCAGTCGACTGGTGGTGGCTGGAAATTTGAACGTTGGGCTTGCAATGGTCGAATTTAAGTAGGACCAATCGACTGGTAGCGATCTTCTCAGCCTAGAGCATTATTTAAAGGGGCTCGATTTTGACTAAGAGTTCTTGACGAAATTGGCTTTGGTTAAAGGCCAATTAGTAGTCTAAGAGCTCAGGAGTGTTGTCCGGATTGTGGCGAGGATTCTCCACCCACAAGGAGCTACACGAGCTAGCCGGAGGTCTTCCGGGGAGTCATCCACCGACGGATCGGGATCGTCCACCTTACAGATAGCCGTGGAGTAGGAGCTTTATCTCCGAACCACGTAAGGGTTTGGTGCTAGCGATTGTTTAGTTTTCGTTATTAGTATTTCCGTTTGCGCACGCTAACATTGTAGGTAGAAAATCGAAAGAAGCTATTCACCCCCCCCCCCCCCCCCCCTCTCCTCTCCTCTCCTCTAGCTTAACGAGAAAGTCCTAATATTACCTTCTCAGTCACCATGATTTACCTCCTCCATGTTGATCCTGAGACGGATTGACGAGTATGTTGGGAATAAGCATTTCGCCTTTTTACCACTAAGTTGAGCAATCCCTCAAGATCTATCCTCTATCGAAGCTAACTCTTCATTTTAGTGTATCATAGGTCCTCTCATCTCTTTTATCAATGATCTCCACAACGCGCGCACATCATCTAGTTTATTGTCTAGTAGCTTAATCTCCACGATATTTTGGCCAGAATAGTCGGCAATACTAAGCACGTCCTTGTTGATTTGTACATTAATATATGTTGCTTTTTAAAAAACATTTCACATATCTATTTTATTAATATCTCCTTTTGCTTAAGACATATCTATATTTATTTTAATATTAACCTTATTATTTATGGATAGACTAATTATTCATCTTTGACGTGGTCAGTGTATATGAATGTTATGACGGTCCTTCAAATTTATTGTAACATTTGTTAAGTGTTGTAAAACATACATATTAACACGTGGATGCTATAATCCCTTTATTAACCTCTTTTGATGATTTTATATCTTTGCGGGATATATTGATGATTAATATATGAGTATTATTATCATATGATCTAGGAATTAAAATCTAACAAAATCAGTATGTCTGTCTTCCTACGTGTTAACCATAACATTTAAACTAGTAATCTTCATAATATATCATATCCATATTAACGCTAAAACAGATTGAGAAAAATATTGTGATCAATGACTCCTTGTTGCCATCTTTTCGTGATTTCATCTCATCCACTGATCATCAACGACATCAATGATAGTGGAGAAGTCAAAAGTCACTTTGAAAAATTTTGACAGCAAAAATTCACCATTTTTAAAAATTGAAAATTATAGCCCTTCGTTTTGCATAAATGCACCATTTTGTCAACAACAGCCCGATGCTTCGCCCGCTCCCATAATTAACCGGCTACGAATGCGGACACGCTCGGTCACCGGCTGTGTTATCATCCAAATGCATTCGAGACCTCCGTTTCATCTTCAATCACCGGTGCCATAAAATAATTATTAAAGATAAATTTCTGTCTAATAGAGATTACTTTTTTACACAATTAACTCTTATAATTTATTATTAATCATTTCATCTGCTTCTTGAATTAATATAGTGGATATTTGTATGAACAATTATTTTAATATTCAAGAACAATTCTAAACATTTTAAGATCAATTCACAATAAATATAAAATAATCACTTTTATATAAAAGTGCTAAATTATAAATATGTTCCATCATTTATCTGTCTTATTTCAAAATTGGAAGCTTAACATTATTACCTTTTACACTCATTATTATCACTTCATCTGATAATTTTTGTTAATTTTCATCTTTCTTTAGAAAGGTTAATGATTTTACTTCGGGACGAACCAATAATAAACTAATTACAAAATTATAAGGATATTTTTTAAAAAAATAATTAGACTCTGAGGAGTTAAATTAACATTTCCATTCCGTACGTAGGCTTGAAGTCACTGGGGGCGTCTGCACAGTGTCTCGTATGCGGTTGGCGAGCATCGAAGCCACTACTATAAAGAAACCATTCCACAGACTTCTTAGAGTCACCGATCCATTTTCCACAAGGAGAAAGATCGAGGAATAAGAGATCGATCGAATTAGGGATGGCGTCTAAGAGCAAGATTCTAGTGATCGGCGCCACCGGATACATCGGCAAGCACATCGTTCTCGCCAGCGCCCGGGAAGGCCACTCCACCTTCGCCCTCGTCCGTGCCGCCGCTGGCGCCGATCAGCCCCCCGCCAAGGCCAAGATCCTCCAAGACTTCCAGGCCGCCGGCGTCACGCTCCTCCACGTACAAGTTTCATTGCTTGCTTATATATCTTCAATTTTACACAATTTTAGTTTCAGAAAACTTCAATTTGTTTTTGCCCTAACTTTCAATTTCTCTCCATTGAATCTTTCCTTCAATTTGTGAAATTAAAACAGGGGGATCTGAACGACCACGGAAGCCTGGTGAGCGCCATCAAGCAAGTCGACGTCGTTATCTCCGCCGTCGGCATCTCGCAGGCGAAGGATCAAACCAAGATCATCGACGCCATCAAAGATTCCGGCGCTGACATCAAGGTCTGTGATGTTCCTCCCCTCAAATTCCAATCTAGCCACCCAATTTATGCACTCGAAACCAATTGTTGAATTTGCAGAGGTTTTTACCTTCCGAGTTCGACAACGACGTCGATCGAGTGAACGCCGTCGAGCCAGCTAAGTCAACCTTCGATATCAAAGTAAAGATCCGAAGGGCCGTGGAGGCTTCTGGGATCGCTTACACTTACGTGTCCAGCAATTTCTTTGCCGGGTACTTCCTCCGAGCGCTCGGGTGGGTTGGTGTTCCAACCGACAAAGTCGTTATTTTGGGTGATGGGAACGTCAAAGGTAACTCATTAATATAATTTAAAAAAAAACATTATTATTTCAGTATTTAATTGTGATTTTCTATCTTCTCCTTCACACCCCCCCCCCCCCCCCCCCCCCCCCCCCCCCCCCCCCTATCATTCCAACAGCTGTGTTTGTCGACGAAGATGACATCGGAACATACACTGTGAAAGCTGTGGACGATCCCAGGGCATTGAACAAGGTTCTGTATCTGAGACCACCAAGCAACATCCTATCGCACAACGAGCTTGTTTCTCTTTGGGAAAAGAAAGTCGGCAAGACCTTCGAGCGGGTCTATCTTTTTGAAGAAGAAGTTCTGAAGAAGATTCAAGGTTCTGCTTGACCAAAAAAAAAAAAAAAAATGCTTTGCCTTTGCCTTGTGATTTAACAGATCGTTCAATAGTTGTTTATCCCTTTTCTCTTTCAGAATCTCCTGTCCCATTGAACGTGATTTATGCAATCTTTCACTCGGTCCTCATCAAGGGCGACCAAACCAACTTCGAGATCGAGCCATCATTTGGCGTGGAGGCCTCGGAACTCTACCCCGATGTCAAATATACTTCTGTCGATGAATACCTGAATCGTTTTCTGTAAGAACAAGTAGAACATTGTCACTTTTCAGTTTCAGTGCTTGTGGAAGCAATTAAATCGTATGTTCATATGCATGTTTGTTATCTGCGTGAATTCCATGGTATTCTCTCTTTGCCCTTCTAACTGATCGGTGATCGCGTGAGGTTTGAGACAATCAATGAGGTTATTCTCATGGAGAAGACGCTCATTTTTTCTATCAAAAATATTCTTATTTTGAATTAATTAAAACATAAAATAATATCATATTAAATAATTTAAATTTATAAAAATCACTTTAAAAAGATTATAATTATTATGAAATTATTGTAATAATCATTCTAATAATATTATAGCCATTAATTAATTACTGCAATAACATAGTAATTAATTACTACAAAAATATTCTTATTTTGTTCCAACTATATATTTTCTGAATTTTATAATATTTAACTTATTTTTTTTATTTTAATGTTAAACTCTGTGTAATTTAATAATTTTAGAAATTAGACACGTCAATTATAATAATAATAATATGGAAATTATGGACTGCGTCTTCTGTGATGATTCTTTTGATATGTATGATCAATCACCAATATTACATTTTATTATTACGTATATTACAGGAGGCTGAATCAATTATATTAGTGTCACTTTTGTTCGTTTATTCATATTAAAAAAAATTAAAATAGAACTAAATTAACTCAATTCTAGAAAAAGAGTCGCGTCGTCTGGCCTAGTCTAGGTAATGGTTCTCAAACATATGCGTGCGTATTGGGCTGTCTCAATTAATTTTAACAGGACATAAATTTTATTACTAAGTAATCACAATAACTATTTTTTTAAAAGGATGAAATTAAATTTCAAATGAAAACTCATCTTAATTGACTAATCATTTCATATGACACTCGCATATATAATATCACAAATTAAGCATTCGATCACCACTCCAATGTATGTGATGTAAATTAAAATATGATGCGATTAAAGTGTTTATCTTTTAGGAGTGTATTTAGTTTAGGTTATCAAATTTAACCGTTATGTGATATGATTATCAAATAATTATATAACTAAGATTATGAAGAATAAAACATAACTTAATGTTATTTAGTTCAATTTAAGTAATCAAATAAAATATTATTTATTTGGAGGTAATAGTATATAATATAGTATAATATTTTACTGTATTATCCTTTATTTCAATCTTAAGTACGATGATATTGTATGATTATCTAAATTAAAAATAAAAAAATAATATTATATACTTGTTTGCACCCGGGATTTAAGTATAAAAAATTATATTAGTCATCGGATGAATGATTATATTAATTTTAATTTCTAAAAATTAAAATATCAAACAAATAGATAATAATAATATATAAATAAATAAAATTGGATTATTTTATTATTTTAAGGAATTTTTTAAAGTAATTTTAATGAATTTTAAATTAAATTTATTTAGTTTTAATCAATTATAGTATATTTAATTTATTAAAGTTTTAATTAAAATATTAAATTAAAAAACATTCGCTTGCCCCGACGACACCGACGTCGGCGCCGACTGCTGGCCGCCAATGCAGGCCGCTTGTGATGTCCCCAAAATTTAATAAATTGTGAAAATTGTTTTTGTCTTAAAAGTAAATATTGGGGGATAATTTTAGAAAAAAAATTTCATAACCCTGGAATCAAGAAAACCCCACTTTTTCAAGGTTTTATGATTTCGGGTTGCATGCCCATTTTGTCGATCTGTCGGGCATGGATCATTACTTGGGAATCGCTAATTATCTAAATCAAACAAGATTTTTATTGATAACCTTTGATGGATAACCAAGATTATCAAGTATAATCCCCAACCAAACGCACCCTAAGATTTGTTGGATATAAGTGAATAGAAAAAGGGGAGAGGAAAAAGACTTCATTGTGAATGAGACTTTAGTCTCACATTGAAAGTTTCAAGACATATTGGTTGGATTATATTAATTCACAAGCATGTTAGTTATGAATAAATGCATGAAAAAAGACTTTCTTTCACATGTGAATGTGCAAGAGGGTGCAAATCTAGAACTCAAATTTGTACTAAACTAAGTTTTATTCATGTGTGAGCACGACTTGTGCGTGCCGAATGTTGGACCGTCAGGGCAAACTTTGCCCATGCAAATGAATTAATGTTTTGTCACTTGAATAATTTTTTGTTACTCAAATGTAACAGATGCATTATTTGATGATTAATGAAGAATTTGTAACCTTGTTTGATCTAGACGGATTAATGGGCAGTAGATAACGTTAATTCGATTATTAAATACTACATTAGTCTAAGCGCCTATATAAAGATGTTGTCACCAAAAGAGCAAGAGGAGACTTCCATCTAATAGCAAAGATTTTCTTTCACTTTTGTTCTCCCAAATCTTCTTCCGCCGTGTGTTTTGCTCAGTGGATTACTTGTGTAGCAATCAGATACTTTCTAAATTCGCCACGAGCAACCAGTGCTTGGTTATGTGAATGATTTCACTATTGTATCATAAGAAATAGACACCCATCGTAACCTCAAAGCACAGTCGGAAGAGGACGAATTAATATTTTTCCCAAGCAAATTAATTAACGTTTTGTAGCTTGAATAATTTTTTGATTCTCAAATGTAACAGATGCATTATTTGATGATTAATGAAGAATCTGTAACCGTCAGATGTTTGATTTAGACAGGTAATGGGCAGTAGATAACACTAATTTAGTTATTAAATACTACATTGGTCTAAGCTTCTATATAAAGAGGTTGTGATCAAAAGTGCAAGAGGAGACTGCAAGGTAATAGCAAAGATTTTCTTTCACCTTGGTTCTCCCAAATCTTCTTCCACCGTGCGTTTTGCTCGGTGAATTACTCATGGTAGCAATCAGATACTTTCTTAATTCATCACAAGCAACTAGTGCTTGGTTGTGTACGTGGTTTCACTGTTGTATCATAGGAAACAAACGCCCATCATAACCTCAAAGCACAATTGAAAGAAGATGAATCTTCTTTAAGAAAACTACATTACACAAGTTTCAGTAACTCTCTCTTCCACTCGGAATTAGGAGTCATCACTCGAACTTGGGAGCCTCGAGTCGGGAGTCTTCACTCGGACTCGGACTTAGAAACCTCAAGTCGAGAGTCTATACTTAGACTCTGCACTCAAGAGTCTTAAGTTGAGAGTCTACACTTAGACTCTGCATCGAGAATATATAGTCGGGAGCCAAATTCGGGAGCCTCCAAGTCGAGAGTATATACTTAGACTCTGCATTCAAGAGTCTCCAATCGGGAGCCTCAAAGTTGAGAGTCTGGGCGTTGGATTGGGGAGCCTCCTTCGAGTGTCTGCACTCGGGAATTGAACTCGAGAGTCTCTAAGCCGGGAGTCTACACTTAGACTTTCTACTCGGGAATATGTACTCTAGTATAACTCAAGTCTTTTCAGCTAACTCAATTATTTCAAGCAACTTTTTCTTTACTTGGCAGTTTGAAATTATTTGTTTAAGTATCTTAATATATAAGTTAAAATTAAATTATATAATTTTAATTTTATTTAATTATTTCAGATAGTTTGCCCAATAAGATTATGTTCTTAAAAGTCATGCCACGCTATTTCTCACTACAAGAAAAAAGGCCTATTGTGACATTTTTTTATGACACTTAATGGTAAATGCCATTACAAACTAATTATAATGACATTTATTAAAATAGAGATATTTTATTTAATAAAATGTCCGATTAAACTGCTTATCCTGACACATTTATAAATGTCTTTATAAATCTAAAAATTTTCTTATTAAAAAAGTTAATTTAATTTTTTTTAATTACTGTAATTAAGTTTTTCTCGCGGTACTTTTCTCCAACGTGCGCGATCGAGAACCCGGCCTAAAATTTTCGCTCGCCCTCGCGCGAACAAAGGCCATAAGTTTCGCTCGCCTGCAACAGCACGCAAAAACCTAAATCGCAACTCGATCACCGCTCCTTTCTCCCTCGCTCGCTCGATCGCCGCTCCTTTCTCCCTGCTCCAGCCCACCTCCACCAGCCGGTCTGGTCTGCGCGAGCGCCTCCCCACGCACGGCGCTCCTCCCCACCACGCCGTCTGCTCACCAACGTTGTCTGCTCTACTCGCGCGCCTCCCCATCAGCACGGTCATCTCCCTACTCGGCCCTCCTCGCCACACGCCACCTCCCCGGCCACCAAAGACATCTGCCCCGCTATCTACCCTGTTGAGGTTATTTTTCTTTCCTCTTCCACCATTTTCTGATCTAAATCCCTAGTTTGCAAGGTTTTTGTGCGCTCTGTTTAAGATTTGCGATTGAAGGTGAATTGAATTCAATGATGATGTCGTGTGGTTAGCAAAGCAGTTAGAACATTTTTTTTCTGAATCCCTTATTTTCTGAATCCCTTGTTTTCTGAATCCCTAGTTTTTTGAATCCCTTGTTGCCAGTATAATCCATGTTAATTAACATTTTAAAGAACATAAGAATTCTTGAACATGATGCGAGAAGCTAGTCAATTAAGCATCAGTTAATTCACCAACCAAGCTCTTATGTAAGAAATTAAGAAATTATGATAAGAACTCTGAGATTGAATCAATCCCTTGTTGCTAGTGCAAACTCTGAGATTGAATTTCCAAATGTACGAATTGTGATGACTTACGAATTGTTGCTTCGCTAACACCAAGAGCTAGTGATTGCTTCTCCATCTTAATTGAGATTTGTGTTTTTTGGGTTACATGTCTCTAGCTTGATATTTATAAGCTCATTTATGTGTTTCAATTTCCTTTCTCTGTGTAAATTTTCAGTCTTTACATATGGAAATTAATTTACATGATTAACGAAGTTGGTGGTGCTCTATCTTGACAATGAGCTGCTGTCAATTTAGAAAAACTGAACTGAATATCTAAATCATTTTTTAGATTCTAGAATCTATCAAAATCATAGAAAAAATGAACCGAATATCTAAATTATTTTTTAATTCTAGCTAGAATTAAGAAATAATACTTTTCTATTTACTTTCGAAGAAATCATGCTTGCTCTTAACTATGAGTTTTCCTAATTCACCTTTAATTTTTAAGTTTGCCCAATATACAAATCTAAAATGTTTAGCAAATTATCCAACAGCATGATTTCTCAAGGAAAAAATTAAATTATTTGAATTTGTCTTAATTTAGGAATCAGGATGATTGTTAAGGGATTTCTCACACATTAAGTTTGCATAAATTTACTCGAGATGGTAGATATATTTTTCAATTTCTATGTTGGTAATTGAATCTTTGAGATTTTGACTGATTTTTTTTTTAACAAGTTTTAATAGATCTTTTTATTGGACTTATGATGGATAAAAGTTGGATGTTTTTGCCAAGACAAACTGAAGAATATAGAAAAGGACTTGAGAATTTCTTAGATTTTGCATTTTCTAATGCAAACATAAATGGAACGATTGCATGTCCTTGTGCAAGGTGTAAGATGGGCATATGTGTTTCAAGAGAGGATGCTTATGATCATTTGATAGTTGATGGATTTATCAAAGGTTATACTCATTGGGTGGCTCATGGAGAGATAGCATGCAGTGCATCTTCAATATCTAGTTCTGTTCCATCTAATGATGATGTCGATGATATGGAGGGACTAGTTCATGAAGCTTTTGGGATCCCACAACACGAAGGTAGTACAATCAATACAACAGGATTTGAACAGGTGAAAGATATTCCAATTGGAGAGGCCGAGAAATTCTATAAATTAATTGATGATTCACAAAAAGAATTATATCCCAGATGCAAGAAATTCTCAAAACTTGCATTCATCATTCACTTGCTTCACTTAAAATGTCTTGGGAAAATGACCAATAAAATCTTCAATATGCTTTTGGATCTGTTGAGAGAAGCATTTCCAAATGCTATGCAAGATTTACCAAAGTCATACTATGATGCAGAGAAATTGATGAAGCAATTAGGACTTGGTTATGAAAAGATCGATGCTTGCCCTAATGATTGCACTTTATACTGGAGTTTGGATGAAGAAAGTGTTCGATGCAAAACATGCAACGAGACTAGATGGGAAACATCTGAAGATGATCCTATTGGTGGCAAGAGGAAAGTTGCACGCAAGGTTTTATGGTATTTTCCAATAAAGCCTAGGTTACAACGTTTGTTCATTTCCTGTAAAATAGCAATCCATATGAGATGGCATTCTGAATCTCGCACGAAAGATGGTTACATGAGACATCCAGCTGATTCACCATCTTGGCAAACGTTTGACCATAATCACCCAAATTTTGCAAAGGAGCCCCGAAACATAAGGCTAGGATTAGCTTCGGATGGATTTAATCCATTCAAAAATATGAGTGTGGTGCATAGTGCATGGCCAGTCATTTTAGTGCCTTATAATCTTCCACCATGGATGTGTATGAAACAACCATACTTTATGTTATCGTTGTTAATACCTGGTCCTTCTGCTCCTGGAAATAATATTGACATCTATTTGCAGCCCCTTGTTGCAGATTTGAAGGATTTGTGGGAGGTAGGATTGGAAACATATGATGCGTCAACCAAGCAAAATTTTCAATTACATGCCGCATTACTGTGGACAATAAGTGATTTTCCTGGATATGCAAACTTATCTGGATGGAGCACCAAAGGTAAATTTGCATGCCCAGTGTGCCACAAAGCTACACATTCATGATGGTTAAAAAATAGCAAAAAATATTGCTATATGGGGCATTGGAAATTTTTAAACAGTGATCATGAGTTTCGCAAAGATGCTCAACATTTCAATGGCACAAACGAGTATGGAAGACCACCACCAACACTTTCAAGAGGCACAGTGATAAATGAGTTGAAAAATTTTAAATTGACATTTGGAAAAACAGTTGATGATAATCCAGAACTACCATTCAATTGGAAAAAGCTAAGTATTTTCTTTGATTTACCTTATTGGAAAGATAATGTGATACGTCACAATCTTGATTTTATGCATATTGAGAAGAATGTGTGCGAATCAATTTGTGGGACATTGTTGAATATGGAAGGGAAAACTAAAGACAATATTAAATCACGTCGTGATTTGCAAGAAATTGGGATAAGATCAGCACTTCATCCTATTGACAAGGGCCCAAGTAAAGTATATTTGCCTCCAGCATGTTATTCAATGGGGAAAAAAGAAAAGGGTATATTTTGCATGGTTTTGAAAAAAGTTAAAGTTCCAGATGACTATGCATCCAACATTTCACGATGTGTTCAAATGAAACTGGCAAAATTAATTGGTTTAAAAAGCCATGACAACCATATTTTGATGCAACAGTTGTTGCCCGTAGCACTACGTAAAACTTTGTCTAAATCAGTTAGGAATCCTTTGATTATATTGTGTAGGTATTTTAGAGAGCTGTGTTGTAAAGTCATTTCACCAAGTGATGTGGTTCGTCTAAGGAAAGATATTGGGGTGATATTCTGTCAACTTGAGAAGATTTTTCCTCCCTCATTTTGACATAATGATTCATTTGACTGTACATTTGGCTACTGAAGTACAACTTGCTGGACCAGTTTACTATCGGTGGATGTATCCAATTGAAGGGTAATAGAAAAATCGTATTCCTATTATTTTGTTTAAATTATTATTTTCACTAAATAATACAAAACTTATATTTTTGATATAAGGTACTTGGGGACATTGAAGTCTTATGTTCGGAATAGAAGTAGGCCAGAAGGATCCATTGCTGAGGGTTATTTGGCTGAGGAATGTTTGACATTCTGTTCTTTTTATTTAGCTGATTATATAGACACAAGATTCAATCAATCAACAAGAAATGATGATACAACTATTGACTCAACATTTGTATTGGACGTGTTTACATCCTCTGGTTATGCACTTGGAAAGGCCATTGCAACTAAGTTTGATGATGAGACATTAAAGAAGGCGCATCAATATGTGTTATTCAACTGTCATCATGTACAACCTTATATAGAGTATGTTATTATATATTTCATCGTGTTTAAATATATAATCATCGATGTTTGTCAAGTCATCATTCTTAATTTGTAGTGAGCATCGTCGGATTTTGAATCTTAGTCATTCTGGTCTTCCACCTCACCAAATTGAACATATGCATAGTGATTCTTTTGCGTCTTGGTTTGCTAAACATGTAAGTATATGTTATAATTGTCATTAAAGTTATATACTATGATTTTTATTCATAATTTATTATTTTTTCTTGTGATAGATTAAAAATACAGATTTTTCACAAGCTGATTCAAAAACAAATGATCTGAAATCACTTGGCAGAGGCCCAAATTTTATAGGGATGCGATATGAAAAATTCATTTCCAATGGATTTAGGTTTCATACAAAAGAAGTGGAACGCAAGAGAAAAACGCAGAATTGTGGTGTAATTGTTCGGGCTACTACTTCAAGTTATTCAAGTATTAGAGATCAGAATCCAGTATCAAGCGAACTTGATTACTACGGGATTTTGCAAAATGTGATTGAGTTAGATTATGGGGGAGGTCGAAGAGTTGTTTTATTTGAATGTGATTGGGTCTCCAAAGGCAAACGACTAAAATTGGACGAGGATGGTTTTGTATTAGCCAATTTTACAAATGTGAAGCGCCATAATGAGCCTTATATATTAGCATCCCAGGCCACGCAAGTTTTTTATGTGGAAGATCCAGTTGATTGTAATTGGCATGCAATTATCACCACTGATGCACGAGCACAGTATAAAATGCAACCTATGGCAGATGTTGATACATACCTTCAAAGTTGTATTTGTAATCCTGAAAACGACAATGAACAAGAAGATGTTATTTGGGTTCGGGATGATGCTGTAGGAGTTGAAATTGATGTTGACACATGATGAGATTAAGGATATGTAACTCAATCAATTTCTAGCTTGTTTATGTTTTTCACTATGGACATTTTATTTATCATGTCTAAGGATATGTAACTACCTTTCGCTCTTTTCACTATGGACATTTTATTTTCTATGTAGTTTTTTTTATCATGTGTAAGGATATTAAATGAGATTTTGTCCATGCTTTTTTTAAAGTTATATACTATGGACGTTTTTCACTATGGTTAATATGCCTTTTATTTTATTTATCTGTAAATTGTAATTTTTGCTCTTAATAGGAATGACTTGTGAGAGGCAAACTTATGGAAAGTCTCAAGATAAGGCAAACACACAATCTCAAAATACGGTTGCCAAATACATACAAGGTACGTTAAGTATTTGGTATTTATTGCTCGTTAAGTATTTATTGCTAAGATTAACCTCATGTTAAGTATTTATGCTCGTTAAAATTTTCTATATGAATTTGGTATAATGCTTATTTCATGGTTTAATTATCCTATATAACTTGTTTTTTGTAAGATGTGGTATGATCATCATAGTTTATGGATTAGAGGATTGAATTATGTAACAATATGTAGCAAAAGTTAATGAAGCAGATACAACTTATGAGAATTTTAAAATGGTTATAAGAACTTCTAAAAAAAATATATTAATGTTTAAAGAAGTTACGTACATCTCCAATAAATAAGAAAATGAGACAATAGATTGAGATATAGACATATTGAAAGATGACCATAGATTCTTTAGTAGAAGATGCAAGGTCTACAGGACAACCAAAGAAAACATTTAGTAGAAGATGACCATAGATTAACCTCATGTTAAGTATTTATGCTCTTATTCATGCTTTCTCTGCCATGCCAAGCTTTACATTGGAAGAAGGGGGAAATCTACATTTGGTTTCTGTAAACTTTTCAGTTTCTTTGTTAAATTATTCTAAACTTGTATTCAGATTGATTTATATGGTTGGATGCTCTTTTTATGGAACTGAATCAATAGGGAAATAATTTGCTCTTTTTATGCTCTTCTTATGCTCTTTTATGCTCTTCAACTTGTTTTTGATAGGAATGACTCTTACTAGTAAAAAAGTTAGAAAATCTTATTTTCAACTTCAAGATGGGGAAAGCGAACTTGAGAATGTGGTAACTAAGGAAAAAGGTCAGAAGATCTAGTTGACTATACTTAAAAATACAATTTGCTTATAGTTTGTGTTAGAATAATACTTGTGCAGATTGCCAAAACAAACAAGGTGTATCAAATAAGCACATGGAAAAAGCATCAAACCATAAAGTCATTGATACATCAGGTATTAGATATCAAAAAAAAATATGAAGTTTTAGAAAATTTTATTTTAAAATAAAATTTTCTATATGAATTTGGTATACTATTTATTTCATGCTTTAATTATCCTATATAACTTGTTTTTGATAGGAGCGACTCATAAAAGTAAAAAAGTTAGGAAATCTCATTCTCAACTTCAAGATGGGGCAAATACTCCACCACCGGTTTTGATTTCCAACCATTCAACTGGAAATGCCAAAGAAAGAGGTAGAATCTTATTTTATACATAAGCAATCAATAGTTTTCTTTTATATAAATCTTATTTGATCTTTTGCTTTTGTATATTATCTACTTTATTCAAGTCTACGGGGCAAGGGAACTTGAGAATGTGGTAACTAGGGAAAAAGGTCAGAAGATCCAGTTGATTATACTTAAAAATACAATTTGCTTATAGTTTGTGTTAGAATAATACTTGTGCAGATTGCCAAAACATACAAGGTGTATCAAATAAGCACATGGAAAAAGCATCAAACCATAAAGTCATTGATTCATCAGGTATTAGATATCAAAAAAATATGAAGTTTTAGAAAATTTTATTTCAAATTAAAATTGGCATAAAATGCCCTTGGAAAATAAGAAACAAATGTTAGATGTTGTAAAGGTAATTGAAATGTTATTTTATAATTTTTTTATTAAGTACTTTTTTATCATGAGGGTAATTGTCTAAATGCTTTTGTAGGAAAAGTATGACCTTCCTCTTGGAACAGAAAGTTGGACACTACGTTCAATAGCAAAAAAATGGAGAAACTGGAAGTCAGAACTGAAAAAGAAGTATTATGATCCTGAGTTGCCAATGGAAGTTCTTCTGCAAGAAAGAGATAATAGAGCTTTTGTGGAACAATATGTGAAATTAGTTGTCCAGTGGAAATCAGAAAAATCAAAGGTTTATAATATTTTATCCCTTTAGAAAAATTTTCATGTTGATTTTAGTATTGTGTATCAAGTTGAATTTAATATATTAGGAAAGAAGCGAAAAAAATAAGATTGCTCGGAAGCAAAAGATAATGAATCAGATAACTGGAAGAAGATCTTTCGCTCAAGTGCAACAAAAATTGGTAATTTTTCTTATTAATCTTATAATTCTATATGCATTAGAATTTATAAACTTTTAACCAATTTTAATTTTAGAACAAAGAAAAGGGACGACCCCCATCTCGAGTTGAATTATTCCATGCTTGCTTCACTCATGCTAATGGAACTCCCTCAAGCAACACTGTGGCAGAAAAATTGGTATGTTGTATTATAATCTTCTAGTACATTACTTTAAATGATTTTTGTTTTCATCATTACTATGTTTAAATTTTGGTTTTTTATTTTTTGGTAAAGGCTGCAATGAAAGAACTAGAAAATCAACTTTCTGAAGATGAGGATGATCAAGTTGGTCAAAATGACATTTTTGCTCAAATTATTGGACCAGATAAACCAGGCCGAGTACGTATGCTTGGTGATGGTGTTAGCCCATTTGATTTATGGGGAGAAGTTCCAAGCCGTATTACATGCAACCGAATAGTGATGGAGCAAAAGACACAGTTAGAAAAAATGGATGAACAAATTAGAAAGCAAGGCAAACACATTGCAATGTTAGAATCAAAGATTTGCAATCAACACACAACATCATCTAGTAGTCCATTATTTTCTGATCCAATGCGTTTATCTCTTACGGTAAAGTCTTTTTCTATTTTTCTTACTTTATTATTATATTCAGTGCGTTACTTATTATTAACATCTCCATTATTTTTGTATTTTTCATGTAGACTGGATGTTCTGTCTTGATAGAAAGTCTATTTGATCTGACAAAAATTGTGGCAAAAGGAGTTGTTCGTAGCATGGATCCGAATACTGAAGTAGGAAGACAGGCGTTGGGACCAAATTTGTGTGAAATACAAGTTCTAGTTGTTCTACAACGGGAAGAGAGTTTGATTAGGCCATATGATCTTTTACAAAGGTTTGAGGATGCACTTGGAGGAATGATAGCTTGGCCTTGTCATCTGGTATGATATGCAAATTTTTAATTAACTACTATTATTATATATGTCATTATGTTAATGTCTTAAAATGAATATCAATTATATTTGCAGTTGACAATTAATGAAGAAGACTTCTACTAGGTGCACGAGGTTAGATTTTTAAGTTTATTGACATGTGTTGTATTTTTTTTTCTCCAAACAACTATGATAGTGGAATATTGATGCCCATTTACTGATTAGATATCCATGCTTTTTCTTACCCATGTATCTTCTTTAATAAGTAAATTTACTGATCTTTTTATCAACTCTCGCCTTTATTGATCTTGTTCTGCAGCGAATTTCCATCTTGAAATTTTTCTGAACATGTCAATTCTTAATAGCAGTACCTCATAAACTGGAACAAGAATGAAGCTAGCTTACATTCTCATTTGCCATCCATTCCTTCTCCGTTATATGATACTTTAGCTGAGCAATCTCTTTTGTTTGTGTATCCAAACGTGCTTTCAGTAGACCAAACTAATCTGCATCTGAGACCATGTAACACCTTCAACATAACTTAATCCAACTTGTTTGAGATCACTTTTCATCATATTGAATTTTTTGATACTTCGATCCCTAACACTTTCAACACTAAATAATCCTACTTGTCTAAGTGGTCTATCACGCATAATTTCCAATGATAGTAGACACTAGCATTGCTTTGAGGTGATGCTCACATAGGCTCAATGTTGGGATAAAATTCCCACATTTATTATTATATTTTTGTCTACTATCTCGACTACAATTGAAATAGATCGTCAACCATTTTCTTCAGGGACCGACATAAGTATTATATATGGAAGTTGCACACACTAACAACTAATGCATTCTTACTTGGATCAGACACTAAGGAGCATCTTGATGTTCACGTTGCACAACTAATCACCAAAATCTAGTAAAATTAAAAGCAAGTAAAATTGAGCTCACAGAGTCATTGTAGATGAGGTAATTAAGGTTAAGACAACAATGAAGTTATATATTGGGGAGGAGAAAAGGCAGACAAATTCATCATATAAGCTGCAGTATGTAAGTTGGAGATGTTTATTTCTGTTTTATGTTTTAACATAAGAACATTAACTATTTTTTTTATGAGAACACAAAAATAATGTAGGATGGCAACGAAACAGAAGGAATGTGTTGGTGTGGGAAGAATGGGAGACAGAGCTAATGCCTAGTGAGTAACTTAATGGTGCTCAACAGCCAAATCAACTGTGAGAACTTGGACGTGGGATGATACTGGTTCTTGATTTGGACAAGGCAAGAGCCAGCTGTTGCATCAAGATTGATTGTCCTGTCGATTGGATGGACTATGTAAACTAGGTGAGTCAAGTGGATCAGAGTAGTAGGTCAAGCACTTAAGTTGTATAAATATCATCTGATGAGCTAAATTGAGATTAGTTTCATCTGGTAAAACTGCAGTGTGGGGTTTTGAGTAGGTGGCATTATCTAGTCTTTCTGCTCAGCTACGATGAGTCTTTTTGGTGCAGCCAGATTGAGCTATCTGACGGCATTATAGAGAACTTCTAGCTTAACATCTGTATTTTGATTTTCTACTGTTTCCTGACCAGTAAAACGCTTGTCATGCCGGCCTGCTTTGCCATTTTGAATCACCTCATTTGCTACTTATCACAATTTTTATCTCACTCCTACAAAAGAGATCAGCCTTTGCAAGCAATCTGGTTGAAGCTTGTTTCTAGTAATTGTACTGTGTTGCTAATGCCGTAACTGTTCTCAATGCCTTTGGCTCAACTATATATGGAGGTGAAGAGATCATGCTTTTTATTATCATGATCATAAATTCTATTAACGAGATGGATACAGATGCACTGCTGAACTAGCAGGTTGAAATGCTAGTGTCAATGCTACTGTCATTTTTTAAAGTTCATTGACACTAGCTTTTGTTTACTTGACACTAATTAAACAGTTTGTTGGTTTGGTTATTTGCCACTATTGGTTCATTGTCACTATGGTTCATTGACACTATTGGTTGATTATTTATCATGTTTATTTTGCAACCTTACCACGTGTTGGATCGGGTTGGACCGGCTAGAGGGGGGTGAATAGACGGTAAAAAAAAATATGAAAAATGGAAGGCACTCGTCTTAAAAAAAAAACTTGGTCGCAACTAAGGACGTTGCTTCCAAGGCAGTGGACGCTCAATAAAAATCTCCTTGTAGCGGAGAAACCTTACAAAAGTAGCACACTAGACTTTTAGAGATTTTACAAGAATGAATAAGAATGATTAAAAAGGTTAAAACTCTAAGCCTATTTATAGCCTAAGAGAATAAATCTGCATTGTTGATTGTTGAGGAATTTTCTCTTGGCCGTTGATCCATGGATGTAATCTGGATGGCTGATCTTGGATGGGATTGAACTACATCCATTGGATCTGATTAAAGGATAAAGTTATCCTTTAAGAGATAACTTTGCCTTCT
The DNA here is from genome assembly GCA_024364735.1 of Boesenbergia rotunda. Taxonomy (NCBI): domain Eukaryota; kingdom Viridiplantae; phylum Streptophyta; class Magnoliopsida; order Zingiberales; family Zingiberaceae; genus Boesenbergia; species Boesenbergia rotunda. The sequence goes on from JAGFNQ010010230.1 coordinate 44,503, forward strand.
GCTCGCAACAGATAAATAACTTTATCATTTGCTCGCAACAACTTTAATCACATCTCTTCTTTATCTTAGTCGGTAAGATTGGTGATATATGTAGGCGAGGTTGCTGGTTCGAATCTTCACAGCAACAAATAAAACTCTTTTTGTTTCAGGTGCCTGGTTTGACTTGGTCAAACTGACCAGTCTTTTGGTTCATCTTCTGGGTGATTTCCTGCCAACCGGAGTTAGGCTCACCCGAACCCGACTCCGGCCTTTCGCCCCTCGAGCGTCCTTCCTCCCGGCTTCTCGTCCCTCGGACACCGCGCACGTCCTTCTTGCTCCACCGGCGTACTCTTCCGTAGCTTCCGCGTCCCTCGGATTGTACCGAGCCCGTCGGCTCACTTCCCCGCACAATCCTTCTCGTTCGCTACGTCTTACGCTCGACTTCCTCCGTACCTAAGCTCCTGCACACTTAGCAGAGGGATTAAACATACCAGGACCTAACTTAAATCGGTTGATCACATCAAAATCAACCAGGGGTATTTACAATCTCCCCCTTTTTGTTGTGCATCAATCCGAGTTAAGTTAGGGTAATCAAAATAAAAAAAAACATGCATAATAATGTAAACAGTTTAAGTTTACAAAAACTTAAATTTCGAGTAAATTATAATTCTACCCCTTAACTTAATACTATTCCTTCTCCTTTGATCACATCAAAAAATGGGGAAATATAATTAGAGAAGAAGAAAAAAATTTTAAGTGCGATAAAAAATATTCTAGGTGAAAAAAAATCGCGTTGCCACAGATTTTTCAAATTTAAAATGACATATTTTTTCAAAGTTAATTAATTCCATTTTTTTTGAAAAAAATGACTTAAATAAAATCTAATTTTTTTTTATAAAATCCACAGCTGATGAGGAGTTCCAAAAATAAAATCGAATCCTGTCAAAATATTTTTCTATCGAATTTTGAAAAAAAAATCATATTTCGATAAATAATTCATAAAAAATAAAAAAAATCTGAATATTTTTGTTAAAGTCGAAATGAAGATATGAGTTTGGACAAAAATTTTGAGTTTTAAATTCGTTCATCAAGTCCAAAAATGACAAACTAACACATAAGAGTTCTTGAAGAATAAATTTTAAAAAATTAGAAAAAATACTTCGGAAAATTTGAAAAAAAAATTGTGATGAGTCTTTCCCCTAAACTCTTAATTTCAAATTTCGAGGGAAAAAAATATTTAAAAAAATATTGAAAGAAGTTTCAGTAGATAGACAGCATAATTGTGCAAAAAAAATTAAAGACATAATTTTTGTTAGAGAAACAAAATGCACACATATATGATAACCAAAAAAAATTATCAGTTTAATACAAATTTAGGAACCCAAAATAAGTTCTTGTCTACAGGATTAATTAAAAACTTAGGCGGAATATAGCTTTTGGGCACCTTTTTAAATTGGCCCTTGTGATTTTTAAAATACCAATTTAAATTATCAGGAAAGGTATTTTTCTTTTGGCGTAAATATGCAATATCAATCTCTAATTTTTGCACTAAGTTTTTCAAATTATGATTTTCATTTTCCAAAATTTCAGACGAGGATATAAGTGTTAATTTATTTTTTAATTTTAAATTTTCTTTTTCTAATCTACAATTAGATTTGAGCAAAGCTTTAACTCCTGCATATAATTGATCATGAGGAAGAAAACAGACCTCACTTACCGGGACGCTTTCGAAAAGCGAGGTTCTTTCTTCGTCGTTGGTTTCTTCTGACATCTCTCCCCCTTCATCAGTGCTCCCTTCTTGATGATTTGCCATTAATGCAAGTCCCGCGTATTCTTGACCTTCTGACTCCTCTGACGAGGACTCGTCCCAAGTGGCCTTTAGTTTTGCCTCTGAGGTACTTTCATGCAGTTCCAGGAATTTCTCCCAGAGCTCTTTTGCCGAGTTGTAATTTTCGATGCGGTTAACTTCTTGCGCGGGAAGAACAGCTAGTAGATGAAATTCAGCTTTGCCGTTTGCTTCAAAGTCTGATTTCTCCTTCTTGGTCCATGATTCTATTTCTTTATCCTTGCCGTTGTTTTCTTTAGGAACTGAAAACCCATTTTTCATAATTATTAGCAATTCAATATCAGTTTTAAAAAATACCTGCATTCGGCGCTTTCACATCGCGAACTCCCCCTCAAACTTCGGCGGGTAGATTACGGCTCCAACCATTTTTCTTGAAATTGCTGCAGTCGGCGATTAGTCCTTCTGCGGCGACCTTGGCTCTGATACCACTTGTTGGATCGGGTTGGACCGGCTAGAGGGGGGTGAATAGACGGTAAAAAAAAAATATGAAAAATGGAAGGCACTCGTCTTTAAAAAAAAACTTGGTCGCAACTAAGGATGTTGCTTCCAAGGCAGTGGACGCTCAATAAAAATCTCCTTGTGGCGGAGAAGCCTTACAAAAGTAGCACACTAGACTTTTAGAGATTTTACAAGAATGAATGAGAATGATTAAAAAGGTTAAAACTCTAAGCCTATTTATAGCCTAAGAGAATAAATCTGCATTGTTGATTGTTGAGGAATTTTCTCTTGGCCGTTGATCCATGGATGTAATCTGGATGGCTGATCTTGGATGGGATTGAACTACATCCATTGGATCTGATTAAAGGATAAAGTTATCCTTTAAGAGATAACTTTGTCTTCTGCTCGCAACAGATAAATAACTTTATCATTTGCTCGCAACAACTTTAATCACATCTCTTCTTTATCTTAGTCGGTAAGATTGGTGATATATGTAGGCGAGGTTGCTGGTTCGAATCTTCACAGCAACAAATAAAATTCTTTCAAAGGCCGGAGTCGGGTTCGGGTGAGCCTAACTCCGGTTGGCCGGAAATCACCCAGAAGATGAACCAAAAGACTGGTCAGTTTGACCAAGTCAAACCAGGCACCTGAAACAAAAAGAATTTTATTTGTTGCTGTGAAGATTCGAACCAGCATCCTCTCCTACATATATCACCAATCTTACCGACTAAGATAAAGAAGAGATATGATTAAAGTTGTTGCGAGCAAATGATAAAGTTATTTATCTGTTGCGAGCAGAAGACAAAGTTATCTCATAAAGGATTACTTTATCCTTTAATCAGATCCAATGGATGTAGTTCAATCCCATCCAAGATCAGCCATCCAGATTACATACATGGATCAACGGCCAAGAGAAAATTCCTCAACAATCAACAATGCAGATTTATTCTCTTAGGCTATAAATAGGCTTAGAGTTTTAACTTTTTTAATCATTCTTATTTATTCTTGTAAAATCTCTAAAAGTCTAGTGTGCTACTTTTGTAAGGCTTCTCCGCCACAAGGAGATTTTTATTGAGCGTCCACTGCCTTGGAAGCAACGTTCTCAGTTGCAACCAAGTTTCTTTTTTAAAGACGAGAGCCTCCACTTTTATAAATTTTTTTTCTCGTCTATTCACCCCCCTCTAGCCGGTCCAACCCGATCCAACACCACGTTCATCTTGCCTTCTACTTAAGTTTTAGCATTTGTTGGTTTGGTTTGCTTATGAAAAAAATCTAGATCTAGATTATATACATTTTTTTCTTTATTATATACTTCTTTAATTTTATTTCATTTACACAAACTAATTAATATATGATTTTGTTTTGTAGGTCACATGAATATTGGATTTTGTTTAAGATGTGACGGTTGAAGATTGAAGATGCAGTAAAGTTTCGATGTTTGGTTATGTTTTGCTTTAGGCTTTAGGAGAGATTTAATTTTTTACTAGTTTTTAAACTAAATACATTGGGTACATTTGTGATTGTAATTAGTGCATAGATATTTTTTGAGGTGACTAATTTGACAGTTTTGTATTGCAAAAAAATTGGCAATTATTGATTAGCACTTTAATTTCAAATTAAATTTTTTATTTGTGTTTATGTTAATTAGTTATATGTGTAAATATTTATATCATGAAAATATTGAAAATGGGTGAGATATTTATTAATATATGATAGTTTTTATGTCATAATAGAACACCAAATCATGTAAATAAAAATATCATTATAAAACTCATATGAAGACATTTCAAAATGTCATAATAAACTATCATTAGTGACATTTTTTATTATGCCTATAAATGAAATTCAAGACACTTATAATTGTCTTAATAAATAATTTTAGAAGACATATAAATTTGCATTATTACTATAATAAAACAACATATATAAATGTCATTATATATCTTATAGTGACATTATTTTTTGTCACTATAACAATTATTCATATTATTAGTGTTGTCACAATTTTTATTTTATAGTGACATTAAGAATTGTCACTATAAATGAAATTTAAGGCACTTATAATTGTCTTGATAAATATTCTAAAGGACATATAAATTTGTCATCATTACTATAATAAAATAACATATATAAATGTCATTATAAATCTTATAGTGATACTATTTTTTGTCACTATAACAATTATTCATGCTATTAGTATTGTCACTATTTGTATTTTATAGTGACATTAAGAGTTGTCATAAGTGATAAGACTTTAGACGACATCACTATAGAGAACATTTTAACTTAATGTCACTATATCAAAAATGTCAGTATAAGTGATATATGATGACACTTTTCATTGTCATGAAAAACATTTTTTTTTGTAGTGTCTAGAAGTGATAGGAGTTGATGTAGGATTTATATGGTGGTAATACGTGGGACTCCGTCTCAGGGACTAATTCAACTTAAGGCCCAAATAGGATCGTCGAGAAACAACAGTTGTGAAGATGATCTCACTCCTGCATCATGACGATGTAGGATAATCTTATTCTTTTCCCTTGTATTTTAAAAAAAATGTTAGACTTGCTTTTGCTTGATCTTCAGCACAGTTCATTGCTATTGATACGGAGACAGTAGCGTCCATACAGTGGATCCTTAACCCGAAGGGAAGCAATATGATAAGGGTAAGACTCGATCAACATAACCTCTATGTGATATCTGTTGACTGGGGCAATATAAATCTTACAAGGCATTCTTTAATATTCTTTAATACTCCTTAATGCTAATTGAATGCTCATTAAATTATTTTTACTTTTATTGGGAGAGGGAATAGTTCATTAGCTAGGGAGCCCACAGTCTAAGGTCAAGTTCTAAGGATAAATCTTTTCCACATCGATCAGTCGTCCGGAGCCAACCGTCGAAATTCTCTTCGGCGAGAACTGGGGAGAGGCTCCATTATGTTTGGGGAAGGATATGCTCTACTATAATTATTTTACTGTATTTTACTCATATTTTTTTAGGCTTGAGCACTATTTTTCATGACTTGAGCACTATTTTTCATGTTAATTTAGGCATCGGAGTAGTCTCGCCGAGTTTGCCAACGAGCCTTTTGATGTTTGTTATTTCTCATAGGGAATCGCCGAGCTAGGGGAAGAATATAGGAGGAGGTTTGCTGGATATTCTCGTTTTGTATGCCGAGAGGGATGTCGGCGCATGAATGTGCTGAGATATTCACGCCAAAATATTTTGGCACCGTCTTTGAAAACGCAGCAAAAGACGTCGAGTTCCCAGCTACATCGGTTGCCCGGAGCCCACGGTCGAAGTTCTTTCGACAAGAACTAAGGGGCTCCCTACACTTCGCATCCAATTTCTTTTACATTTTTTTGGTAGCGTCTATTATATGCAGGACATGGTTTGCAAATGACAATTTACGGGATCTCACCACAAGGCCACATAGAAGGGTTCGACACAATGGTTGAATCAGACTGGCATAGCCTGGTGTCAAGAAATCATTGACTAACTTTAGGTGACAAAGCACCAACTTAAAACACCAGGTTCGGATATGGATCGATTATTTCGCGTGGTTCTCTATTGCAAGATAAGTCTCCTACTTTGCACGGCTACATTTTCTTTCTATGGTTTTAGCATTTTACGATGTTCTTATATTATGTGGTAGTTCGTTTGAATAGCAATGAATATATTATTTTGCTACCTATACTAACTTGGATTTACACATATATGGCGTTGATAGTTTACACTTGTTTGGATTAACACGGAGAAATGAGAAATTCCAATTCATATATCTTGGAAAATGTATGAAAATCATTGCCTAAAGCTCTCCATGCAATTACCTTTGCCTCGTTATTTTTTCTGAGTGAAACTGAGGTCGAATGTTTGAAATAGCATTACTTACACTTTCATCTCATATTCGACAATTCATATAAAATTCCAAATCCGGTTTTAATGGAATCTACCCGTCTATTGGCATGATGGTCAAGTTAGATTTCTCCACTAAAGATGCGTTTAGTTCAAATTATCATATATAATTTTAGTTATTTGATTATCAATCATATAACCAAGATAATAGGGAATGAAACTGATCCCGACCTAGCTTACATGTCACTTGGCCGGCCGGCCTGACACCACCTAGGGTCAAGTCGGATTAACCTCGTAGGTGCTGGATAGGACGAGGGGCGAAGTAGGAACCCTATTGCTCACCCGACCCAGGGGAAACTGACCGAGCTGACCGCAGACGATGGTTCAACCCGAGTTCCCGAGCCTAACGTCGAGTAACCGACCCCGCTTGACACCCAAAACCCCTCTTATGGCGGGTTAGCGCACAAAGTTCCAGGGGTTGAGCTCCGAACAGGCTGGTCGCCCTTCCCACCGAGTCAACGGAGGTTGTCAGCACATTTCCATAGCATGTCCCTCTCGCCCTAGCTAGCAAGTCTGTCCGTGCCTTCCCGGACTCGGGCAGGAGCTTTGCTTCACTCAGATAGTTATGCAGATAACCCGATTGCACTCGGGTCAGCCAAGCGGCGAGTCGGCAATTTACCTCAGTTTCTGTCTGCTCGACCCCCATTCCCTGCCACCACATTAACTGACCCTGGTAGGAGGGTTCGCGCAGACCTCACCCATTTATGACGCACGTCGCGGGCGACTCATTAAATGACCCTGGTATGGGGGTCGGCGCAGACCTCACCCATTTATGACGCACGTCGCGGGCGGCCCATTAAATGGCCTTAGTACGGTGGTCGACACAGACCTCACCCATTTATAGCGCACGTCTCGAACATCCTCTCAGCCCCGTACTTCCTGTACTTCTGTCCGGAGCCGACACCTTGCACCATGCCGCCCTGACAAACTGCGCAGCGCCACTCGGCGCCCTGAGCTGACAAACCCATACCCCTGTCACAGTTTGGTACGGAGAGGAGATTGACACGAGCAGGGCCTTGTCAGCTCTCCCAGCTATATAAACCCCTCCCCTCTTCGGCCTGCAGGTATGCGCAACTGTTCATTTGGTCCACACTTTTTGCTTTCTTGCTCTTTTCTCTCTCGCACGTGGGCTAACTTCACCGTCGGAGGGCCTGACCGAGGACTTTTCCCGGCGGATTTGCTAACGGTCCTTTCTAGCAGGTCAGCCGCCGACATCAACAGTTCGTCCAACTCGGGAGACCATTACGCTCTTGGAGTTCCACCTCACCCGGCGACAGGATCGGAAACATAATCTGAAATTGTTTGGTTCAATTTAGGTAATCAAATAAAATCTTATTTATTTGGAGGTAATAATTTATAACATAATATAATATTTTACCATATTACCATTTAGAATTTATTAAGATAATTTTATTAAATTTTAAATCGAATTAATTTAATTTATTAAAATTTTAATTAAAATATTAAATTAAAAAAATATTCATCGATGACATCGACATCGACATGGATGTCAATCGTCGGTGTCCGCGTAGGCAGTCGGTATCCAACACCGGCGGTCGGTGGTCGGTGGTCGGCAGTCGGCGGTCGGCGGTCGGCGGTCGACGGTCGGCGGTCGGCGGTCGGTGGTCGGTCGGCGGTGTGTCGTTGGTCGTCGGTCGTCGACGGTTGTCTGTCGGTCGCCGACCGTCGGCAATTGTCGGTCGGCCGCCGCAATTGTCGATCGGCCGCCGGCGGTCACCGGTCGCTGTCGACCTTTGTTATCGATTGTCGGTCGCGAATAATACTTCAATAAATTATAATGGCTATTTTCATCTTAAATGTAAATATTGGAGGATAATTTTGGAATGATAAGTTTTATAACCTCGGAATCAAGAAAAACCTTACTTTTCTAAGGGTTTTCGATTCCGGGTTACATATTCCTTTTGTTGACGTGTCGAACATCGATCATTACTTGGGAATCGCTGATAATGTAAACCAAATAAGATTTTCATTGATAACCTTGGATAATAACTTGTTAGGATGTATACTAAAAGTCTTGTCTTTTCTGTATAGACATCTACATTTTGAAAGAGAATCACAAGATCACTGTTGCATGTTTATATTAGTATGTGCAAACTATCTGATGCTTTGCATTGTAGATAACATGGTGTGTGGTGACACACAGAAATTTATGTTATCAGTCCCTTGCAGAGTATAAGAAGAGACTCACAACCGAGATGGAGTTGAACAAACCATCGGGATGGTTGTAGTATAATTTGGTGTGGTTTATCTTGACCATAGAATTACACTAGTGCACTTTGTGTGCATTGAGCAGGACCGACATAGAGGTGATCCAATTTATATTGACTTTATAATTGGATCAGACCTCGATTTATATTATGGAGTACATGCTCTGAATCCCTATATAATAACAGGCACATGCACTTAGTAATTATTTCTTTGATTTACCAATGGGCAAGATTTATTCTGCTAAATCGATAGGCCTGGTAAGTTGGGAAATAATATTATTTACATGGTGTGTTGTTGATTATAGACGAAATTCGTATCCTGGTGAGTCAGGATGATGATGCCCCCTTGATGAGCTCATAAAGTTCATTATGTTAAATCCTGCAGGTGGACTTGGTCCAACATGATGATAAGGATGAATGACACTAGTCAAGGAGTTAGAGGTTGATTAATTAAAATTGTCAGTAATTTAAATTAATCAACGGATATTCGATATCTTAAACACGGGGAGAAATTGTACTCATAATAAGTGGAGTCTATATGTAAATATGAGGATTGGTGAGGTAGTGCAATGGAGAACCTTTAGTGGAATGATTTTTCATTAATGGATCAGGTTTGGATCCATTAGCAGACCAAGACCCAACTCCTCCGCATGCCCCCTATTGTAGCCCTATAAATACCCCATGAAAGCATGAAACCAAGGCAATAGAATTGATCATCAAACCCTTGGGTTTTCACTCTTCTCTCCCTCTCTCTTCCTCTCTCCTAGGGCAAGTGGGTGCCGGCGTGTAGAAGGGAAAGTGGTGGCTGATTTGAAGCTAGGAAAGGGGAGATTCCGCTCATCTCTTGTGCTTCTTCTCTCCACCGATCTCTTCTCATCACCTTAGTGGTGATTGGCGCCGGACACAAGCAAAGGAAGAGGAGAAGAACCGGCAGCAAGGAACTTCCTTCCTTGCGGCGCCGCTAGCTAGTGCTGAGGGAACTGATAGGTTTTGGAGGCAAGAAAGGATCTTTCTTTTCATTTTTTCTTCTTCATCCTCTTGTTTAGCTTCCTCTCCGGTGTTTCCTTGTGGTTGGCTGGATTTGGAGTCCTTGAAAGGCTGACGACGCAAGGAGGAGAGGAGGAAGAAGGTCGACGGCAAACCCTTGCTCTAGAGTTTTGGTTGGCGCGTGAAGAAGCGATTAATTGGAAGACCTTGGTGATTCCGAATCTTGGTAGATTATCTCCCACACAACATCCAAGAGGGGAGGGTCTTACAATAGAATATCGTAAGGTAACGAGAGGTATATTTTCTCTCATGACTCCTTCATTGATCTTATAATTTTATGTGGTTGATTAATTATTGTTGTGTTAATTTTTGATAATTAATTATAATAATTAATCATGTCATAGAGCCCGATAATAAACATAAAAATTGGAGATCGGCTCGTCGTCTTTTCCTCAACCAATTGATTAGGCGAGTTACAAGGCTTGAACTTTGAATTTGGCTAAGTTGTAACTTGAATCAATTGATACGACGACGAGACGGTCGTTTGGGAGATAGGTCTCCATTCGGATTAAATTTTTTAATCCGTGGACATGGAGAGGTCTCTCATGGACGACCAAGTATTTGCTTAGGAAACCCGCCAAGCTATCCAACAACACCAAGGTTATCAAGGATAACCCCCAACCAAACGCACCCTAAGGATTATGTGCATATTGTGCTGCTCTTAGTTGAGGCATCCGCGGTAGGTGTAGTGGTAGAGCGATTGTTGTTATCTTAGGCATCCGTGGTTTGATTCTTAGTTACGATATATTTTACAAGAATTTTTTCTCCAAATGGGGCGCGAACCCTGGGACGCTAGGGTTCTAGATCGCCCACCGTGAGCGCTTCTCGATTTATCCTAGTGACCGATAGAAAATTTTCATGAAATTGAATCGGTAATCCCATGTTCATCAGTTATGTAGTCCAACATTGGCACTTGGTTGAGGCTCTGAAATAGTTTTTTTGGGGCTTATTGTCGGAATGTTCGGATTTCTTTTTGAGGATTTCTCATGGATGGTTTACTATAATTAGCTCCGGTTTTCACTATATTATGTTCAAATCTAAGTTTGTTTGAATATGACACAGCTTCATTAGTTGTTGCGTGTTGACTTGCTGGGCAAAAACTCTCATCACTCTTGACAATTAAATTCTCTGTGCAGAATTTTGAAGGAACCTTAGCTCGGTTAGCGGCATATGCATCTTTCCATGAATGAGCTAGAGTGGTACAAGCATTACATTGAGTCTGAGAAGTGGGAGTCACTTGATGATAAACGTGCTTCAGAAAACTATTTCGTAATTTATCAACCCCATGTCGTAAATGGCTCAAGACTTGTTCTCCTCTTATACCCCTTTTACTTGATTATCGTCCGACACATAGACATGTTGTCCCTTCTGCTGTGACAACCTTGCAAAAGCTAAATGGAATATAGTACCTTCGGTTGTTTCTCTATTTAATGGTTAGTAGGTGATAGGGATGAGCATCTCGGGGTGGATACGTGACACAGGGATGCTACGTCACAGGGCCTGCCAAATCAGTGTCCCGAGGTCAGATCGACAATCGGGCTCCCGAAACTACCTCGGGAGAATGTAAGAAAGCCCCCGAGGTTAGATCGGAATCGGGCTCCCGAAACTACCTTGGGAGAATGTAAGAAAGCCCCCGAGGTCAGATCGGGAATCGGGCTCCCGAGACTACTTCGGGAAAATAGATGAAGGCTCTGAGGTCAGCTCGAGAGATGAGACTCCGAGACTCACTTGCAAGAGTGGAGCCCAAAGATCAATATAGGGATCAGAAAGCCCGACTTCAAGTATCTATTCCTCCTTCCAGAACAAGAAAGTCATTGGATGATTATTGTTCGCAACACATGATAATTAAGGTCTTAATGATCGCAATGGTCGTTACCAAAAGAAAGGATATTTATCAAGTAGTCGATGATTGAGGAACGTAGAGGAGAACGTGAGGACACGTATGATAAAGACCTCAGATATATAAGTTGTCTCGCCATCTAGGTAAGGTGGAGTTTTCCGAGACTATAGCAATTTGATTCCTCGTTGTCCTCCAAAAAAGGGAGAATTCTGACTTGAGCGTCGGAGAGAGCTCCACCGGAAAATCTTTCGGTGCGTTCCCTTTAACGCTCGTGTTAATCTCGCAGGGCATGGGCATTCTCTCCCCATCATCGTCGTCGTGGGCTACGATTTGGTGACTCGTCATCCCCGTCGTTCGCTTCCGGCATAAGTTTGGCGTCGGCTGTGGGAAACATCAAAGCACTAGAAGGAGCACCGTGATGGCAGATCCAGAGGGACAACTTATCATTCTGATGCGGGAAGAGTTGGATCGTTTAGTCACCAACGCTATCAGAGGAGCGCTAGAGCAACATCAGATCGAGCAAGTCATCTCGCGACGAGTGGCTTCGGTGCAAGCCGAAATCCCAAGAATGTCAGTCTCGCATCACCGAAATCGAAGATCCGTCTCGCCATCGGCGGGACCGCAATGACAGCTCCAGCACCCCGATGAGATTCCTTGGGAGAAATATAAAGAGCACATTCCATCGCCTCCAGCATTTTACGGCAGGAGGAGGCGCCGGGAAAGATCGAGGCCTCTAAAGTCCCTCATGAAGTCTCCATCTACCCCTTTTTCTTTGGACATCATAGCGGATTCCATGCCTAAGCAATTTTGTGGTCCAGGAATTGCTGATTACGATGGGAAGATGAATTTGGAGGACCACATCTGCAAGTTCGAGAACGCGGCTCTCTTATACCAATACACAGACGGTGTGAAGTGTCGGGTGTTCTTGAACACCTTATCAGGGGCTGCCCAAAGATGGTTTTAGAGGTTGCCCCAAAATTCGATTAACTCTTTTATGGAGTTTAGAATTGTCTTCCTATAACACTTCGCCAGCAACTGACAATACCAGAAGACGGCTTTGAACTTGTTCGCGCTAAAGCAGAAGACCAAAGAACCGTTGAAGGACTATATCCAGCGTTTCAATCGAGTGGCTCAGGACGTGCCAACCGCCACCTCAGAGATCCCCATCAGTGGCTTCACGCAAGGACTCTCTGAAGGAGATTTTTTTCAGTCGATGGTGAATAAGCCACCAACAAGCTTCGACAACTTATTGGGGCGGTCAGTCAAGCACATCAAAGTCAAATAGGTGTAGCATGCCCACCGCAAGGATTCGGCAGGAGTCCCTATCCAAATCTCGGTACGATCCGATAGGAGAGAACCACCCACTCCCACTCGAGCAAAAGATCCTTGCTCAGGGAAGGATCATTGGGACAGCAAGAAGAGGTTAGTGGAGTCGGTCGACACCGCGGGACCCAAGCCACTGAAGAACTACTGCGACTTCCACGGCATCACAACGCACTCTACAGAGGAGTGTTATACCTTGAAGAAGAGGAGGTCTAAGGATGCGGACGCTGAGCCCCACAAATGGTGGAACAAAGCAGGGTATCGACGGTGATCCCCTCTCCGAAGCCCTTCCCCTCATCGACGACAATCATGGGAGGACAGATTCAGGTGTCGGTCTCGATCGCCTTCGAGAGGAAGAAGTCGGGAGATAGTGTCCCACCAGTCTATCTCCTCTGAAAGGGATCCCAAGAAGGGTAAACCTCCAGTTCACAGACCTCCATCGGGCCATGTGGGAGCAATCTCAGGAGGTCCGACTGGAGGAGACTCTCATCAGGGAAGGAAGACTCAGACTCGCAGGCTGGAAAATTAAGCCATTGGGACGGGCAAAGACAAGCGCCAGGGCCTATTATTTCATTCGGCCCTAACGATCTGGAGGACGTGGAAGCCCCCCATGAAGATGCATTGATAATGCTCGCCTGAATAACTAATTTTGAGGTTAGGCGCATCATTGTGGATATAGGTAGCTCTACCAATATCGTGTATAAGACGACTCTGGACCAGATACAGGTCAACAAGGATGAGTTATATCTCTTTAGCTTCACCAGATACAAGTATTAACTCGGTTCGTATAGTAGTGTTGCACTATTGTAACAAGTATTAATTAATTACTATATTATTGTAGTAATTATTTAATGGTTATAATATTATTAGAATGATTATTACAATAATTTCATAATAATTATAATCTTTTTAAAGTGATTTTTATAAAGTTAAATAATTTTAATTATTTAATATAATCTTATTAAATAATTGACATCGGGGTAGAGAATACCCTGGAATTCACGCAGATAACAAACATGAACATACAATTTATTTGATTCCACAAATACTGAAACTGAAAAGTGACAATGTTCTACTTGTTCTTACAGAAGACGATTCAGGTATTCATCGACAGAAGTATATTTGACATCGGGGTAGAGTTCCGAGGCCTCCACCCCCAATGATTTGTCGATCTCGAAGTTAGTGGGGTCGCCCTTGACGAAGACCGTGTGATTAATTGCATAAATCACGTTCAATGGGGCAGGAGATTCTGAAAGAGAAAAAGGATAAACAACGATTGAACGATCAGTTAAATCACAAGGCAAAGAGAAAGCATTTTTTTTTGGTCAAGTATAGAACCTTGAATCTTCTTCAGAACTTCTTCTTCAGAAACATAGACCCGCTCGAAGGTCTTGCCGACTTTCTTTTCCCAAAGAAAAACAAGCTCGTTGTGCGATAGGATGTTGCTTGGTGGTTTCAGATACAGAACCTTGTTCAATGTTCTGGGATCGTCCACTGCTTTGACAATGTATGTTCCGATGTCATCTTCGTCGACAAACACAACTGTTGAATTGGGGGGAAAAAAATAAGAAGATAGAAAATCACAATTAAATACTGAAATAATAATCGTTAAAATAAGAGAAGTAGAGGGAGATAGAGAAGAGAAGAAGTCTTAGGATATTCAAATGAAAAATTAATAAAGAAATTATTAATTAACGAAAAAAATGATTAATGAGTTTTTTTCAATCTCGGACGATCAGCTCGGCCTCACGAAAGTTTCCCACCGGTCGTCAAGGTAAATCAGGAAATGCTCACAGTGGATGATCTAGAAGCCCAGCGTCCCAAGGTTCGTGCTCCACAAAAGAATCTTAATGGAAATATATGTCTCATGGCCAATCCCGGGATGTAATGGCAGCGACGCTGCTATTCCAGGCGATAGAATATGAGGCCATCTCGAGAGGGAGGAACTCACTCCTAGGAAACCAAGGAAGATCCATCAACATCCCAAGACTCTGTATGTTACGTTTACTCAAAAATTGTCCGGGTAAATTTTTTATAGTGACCGACCCCATCGCCAAAGCGGCCCCATATTCAGAACCCCCTAAGGAAGTTTTGGAGGCACGGTTCCACTAGTTGATAAGAGAGTTCACTGTCAAAACAACACCTCAGTCAACAAACCCCTCAAAGAGAGGACTTTTTTATTTTTGTTGCTAAGAGGACTTGAACCCGGAACCTTAGGCAACACATGTCTCCATGCTTACCACTTGGGACAAGTCACTTTGACAAAAAAAAAAAAGTTTACCCGGACAGTTAATTAACGGATTCATAATGAAATTGTCAATTAACAGATTAACAATGAAAATAACTAATAATTATTGACGCAGTCAATAATTTATTCTCTTTTACCCCCCCCCCCCCCTCCCTCGACAAATTTAAAGGGAAATCTCTGACATTGAGTTTGCATGAAAATCTTCTAAGACGTTGTCTGGATAATGACTTGGTAAAGATATCAGCAATTTGATCTTCTGCAGAGATATAAGAAACAAATAATTATTTGCTTGTCACGCGCTCTCGAACAAAATGAAAATCAATTTCAACATGTTTTGTACGAGCATGAAATATTGGATTTGATGTAAGATATGTTGCTCCAATATTATCACACCAAATTTTTGGTGCAGTATGCGATGCAAGATGAAGTTCCGAAAGAAGGGATTGAAGCCAAATAATTTCTGACGTTGCATTGACTATAATTTTATATATATTCAGCTTCAATGCTTAAACGAGATAATGTAGGTTGTTTTTTCGAATTCCAAGAGATAAGATTTCATCCAAGAAATATTACATATCCACTAGTAGAGCGTCTATCTTCAGGAGAACTTGCCCAATCCGCATCGCCATAAGCATGTAAATCTCGAGATGAATGTTGATATAAAAAAAGAACATGTAGAATAGTGTCTTTGAGATAACGAAGTATTCTTTTTACACCTTCCCAATTTTGTTGAGTGGGAGTATGCAGAACTGACAAGTACGATTTACTGCAAACGTAATATCAGGGTGCGTGATGGTAATATACTGTAGAGCTCCAACAAAACTTCGATAAACCTGGGGATCAGCCATCACCGAAGAGGAAGAAGGTGTAGAGACATTATTTGGAGCAATCGGTGTCGAGACCGGACGTGCTCCATCCATTTTAGATTTTTGAAAAAACCCAGTAATATATTTGCTTTGAGAGAGGATATAACCTTCATCATGTGGAATAAGTTCAAAACCAAGAAAAAAATGATCATTTCATAAATCTCAAATAGGGCATTCTTGATTGAGAAGACTTAATAAATTTGTGATGCCCTTTTGATCATTGCCAGTTAATAGAATGTCATTCACATAAATAAGAAAAAATATCATAGATCCATCATTATGTCTGTAGAATAGAGAGAAGTCAGTTTTTGATCTAGAAAATCCTTGAGCCTGTAACCATTTAGATAATCGATGAAATCATGCACGAGGAGCTTGTCGAAGACTATATAAAGATTTCTTGAGGTGACAAACATGAGATTGAAATTGTGGATGAATAAACCCAGGTGGTTACTCCATAAATACTGTTTCCTCAAGAATACCATGAAGAAATGTATTAGAAACGTGTAATTGTCGGATAGACTAATTAGAACTAATAACTATTGATAATAATAATCTAACAGATGTAATTTTGTTGACTGGGCTGAAGGTGTCATTAAAGTCAATACCTGGTTGTTGACTAAATCCTTTAGCTACAAGTTGAGCTTTATACCATTCAAGAGAACAATCAGCTCGATGCTTAAGACAGAATATCCATTTCGAGCCCACAACATTCATGGACGGAGTGCGCGGAACTAAGCTCCATGTTCCATTGAAAAGAAGTGCATCAAATTCTGTAGCCATTGCATTATGCCAATTTGGGTTTGCTTGTGTAAAGCAAGCTGGTTCAATAGTTTTTGAGAAAACCACTAGAGCTCGAGGAAGAGGATATCGAGTAGCCATTGGTGGGCATCGTGCATTATGTCATTTAAGGGAATCATGCGACGAGGAGCATTATCATCTGAATCACTTGTTGATGGTGATGAGGAAGTGGGTTGGCATGGTGAGTTTGTCACCGAACTTGTATTATCCGAGGATCCAGAGCTAGAGAGCAAATTATCTTCGACTGGTGAGACTTCTATGATTGGAGCAGCAACTTGAGGCGATTCTGATGGTATAGGAGAGTTATTAGGAAGCTCCGGAGCAGGACCTAGGAAGACATCTCTTCTGATAATATTAGGTGACATCAAGAAAGTATCACCTGTATCTGGAGGAGAGAATGAAAAGGCTGTCGAAAAAGGGAATAGAGATTCTTCAAAAGTAACATGTCGTGATGTATATATCCGTCCAGTTGGTATATGTAAGCAACGATACCCATGATGCATATTACTATAGCCAAGGAAAACACATAATAATGAACGAGAGTCAAGTTTGTGTTTAGAGTAGGGGCGTAACCATGGATAACATGCGCAACCAAAGATTCGAAGAAAGGTATATTCAGGAGTTCAATTATAAAGTTTTTTCAAAGGACACTTATGATTGAGCAATGGGGTAGGAAGTCGATTTATGAGATATACTGCAGTACAAACAGCTTTATCCCAAAATTTACGCGGAACCGATGTATGATGAAGAAGAGTTAAGACAATTTTAACTATATGTCTTTGTTTTCTCTCAGTAGAGAGATTTTGTTCTGGAGTGTGAGAGCAAGAGACTCGATGAACAATCCCACAAGAGACAAGATGACGATGAAGAGCTTGATATTCTCCTCCCCAATCAGAATGAAGAGAGAGTATTTTGCGAATAAAATATCGTTCAACTTGTTTTTGAAAATTACAGAATATATTAAATAAATTAGATTTTCTTTTCATAGGATAAAGCCAAGTGTATTTACTAAAATGATCAATGAAGGTAACATAATATAAGAAACATTGGTTGATAAGATAGGTGCAAGACCCTAAATATCAGAATGAATTATTTCAAGTGGAAAATCGAAAACGCGTTCAGATGAAGAAAAAGATAAATTATGACTTTTAGATTCCATGCATGTCTGACATGAATGAGATGGAGATAAAGAAAATGAAGTAGGTAAATCATACTTATTTATGATCAACTGAACAATACGAAGGGAAGGATGATCAAGTCGAGCATGACAAACTGGTTTATTTATGCGTTCACCAATAAAAGCTTTGATTGAAAAATTTTGAAGATAGTAGAGACCATTTTTTATTTCTCCAAGAAACATAGTAGTATTTGTTCCTTTATCTTTGATAAGATAATGATTATGATAAAATTCAAAAAAGACATTGTTATCAAAGCAAAACTGACGTACGGAGAGTAAATTTAGTAATGGATGGAACATGAAAGATGTTGCGCATGACAAAAGTACGATTGGACAAATGAATGCATGTGTTTCTAAAATTAGTAATATGCAAACCTGAGCTATTACCTACTTGTACCGTATCCGAACCAGTGTATGGTAGTACTTCTGTAAAGATATTGTAGTCTGATATGGCAAGATAAGTTACTTCAGTGTCAATATACTATTCAGTAAATAAAAATTTTGAATGTTTGCCATGAGTAAGCACAGATGAGAGAACTTTAGGATGAACTTGTGAAGTCGTTGCGTGTCTTAAAGATCTTCTTAAAATTAAAGGGCCACCGATGAATGTTCTATTGAGTCTTTTAGGACATTGGTCATACTAGTATGTCCAATTTGGAGATAAATTTAACATCTTCTTAAAGCTAAAGGACCATCGATGAAGGTTCTGTCGAGTCTTTTAGGACATTGAATACCACTATGTCCAATTTGGAGACAAATTTGACATCTCTGAATATTCGACATCAAAAAAAAAATAACAAGGAACTAAAAGTTGTTATAGCTTGGGCAAAAGTTGTTGTAGCTTAGGTAAAAAGGCACAAGCTACAATAGAGAAAACACAGATGTTATTCCTCTTCTCCCCTACTATCACGCCATGAGTGGGCGGGTGATAGAAACGAGGAAAGATGATGACGAACAAAAATAGAGGAGGAAGAGACAAAACAGTTTAAAAGTTACTAGCTTCTTTTTTTCAAATAAAAAATAAAAATAAAAACGATGAAATCAAACGTCACATGAAGAAGCAGAAAAGACGTCGTATAAGAAGAAGTGACGTATAAGGTAAAAAGAGCTATCACTCTGATACCATGTTAAAATAAGAGAAGTAAAGAGAGATATAGAAAAGAGAAGAGGTAGCAAAATAACTTTCTTAATTAATTGAAAAAACTTATCGATCTTAGATACTTAGTCAAATGAAAAATTAATTAAAAAATTATCAATTAACATAGTAATAAAAAAATATTTAATAACTATTGACGCGGTTAATAATTTATTCTCTTTTAATAATGATTTTTATTTAATTAGATTAATGTCTTACCTTTGACGTTCCCATCACCCCAAATGACGACTTTGTCGGTTGGAAGACCGGTAGCTCCAACCTGCCCGAGCGTTGGGAGGAAGTACCCGGCAAAGAAATTGCTGGACACGTAAGTGTAAGCGATCCCTGAAGCCTCCACGGCCCTTCGGATCTGTACTTTGTTATCGAAGATTAATGACTTAGCCGGCTCCACGGCGTTCACTCGATAGACGTCGTTGCCGAACTCGGAAGGTAAAAACCTCTGCAAATTCAACAATTGGTTTCGAGTGCATAAGTTGGGTGGCTAGATTGGAATTTAAGGGGAGGAACATCACAGACCTTGATGTCAGCGCCAGAATCTTTGATGGCGTCGATGATCTTGGTTTGATCCTTCGACTGCAAGAAGCCGACGGCGGAGATAACGACGTCGACTTGCTTGATGGCGCTCACCAGGCTTCCGTGGTCGTTCAGATCCCCCTGTTTTAATTTCACAAAAAAGGAAGGATTCAATGGAGAGAAATTGAAAGTTAGGGAAAAAAACAAATTGAAGTTTTCTGAAACTAAAATTGTGTAAAATTGCAGATATATAAGCAAGCAATGAAACTTGTACGTGGAGGAGCGTGACGCCGGCGGCCTGGAAGTCTTGGAGGATCTTGTCCTTGGCGGGGGGCTGGTCGGCGCCAGCGGCGGCACGGACGAGGGCGAAGGTGGAGTGGCCTTCCCGGGCGCTGGCGAGAACGATGTGCTTGCCGATGTATCCGGTGGCGCCGATCACTAGAATCTTGCTCTTAGACGCCATCCCTAATTCGATCGATCTCTTATTCCTCGATCTTTCTCCTTGTGGAAAATGGGTCGGTGACTCTAAGAAGTCTGTGGAATGGCTTCTTTATGGTAGTGGCTTCGATGCTCGCCAACCGCATCCGAGACACCTTGCAGACGCCATCAGTGACTACAAGCCTATGGAATGGAAATGTTAATTTAACTCCTCATAGTCTAATTATTTTTTTAAAAAATATCCTTATAATTTTGTAATTAGTTTATTGTTGGTTCGTCCCGTAGTAAAATCACTGTGAACATTTATAAAGAAAGATGAAAATTAATAAAAATTATCAGATGAAGTGATAGTAATCAGTGTAAAAAGTAATAATGTTAATCTTCCAATTTTGAAATAAGACGGATAAATGATAAGCACTTTTATATAGAAGTGATTATTTTATATTTATTGAGAATTGATCCTCTGGCGTTTACAATTGTTCTTGGATATTAAAATAATTATTCATACATATATCCACTATATTAATTCATGAAGCATATGAAATGATAATAATAAATTATAAGAGTTAATTGTGGGGAAAAAAGTAAAAATCTCTATTAAACAGAAATTTATCTTTAATAATTATTTCGTGGCTCCGGTGATTGAAGATGAAACGGAGGTCTCGAATGCACTTGGATGATATCACGGACGGTGACTGAACGTGTCCGCATTCGTAGACGGTTCATGATGGGAGCGAGCGACGCATCGGGCTGTTTGTTGACAAAATGGCGCATTTATGCCCTACTCATCTCGGGCATTCATAGGAGAAGCTGATTTCAGTATTAATGGGGTTTAGCATGTCGTAGTTAACACATAAATTGAACAAGCTATGTAATAAGATCCATCGAATCTGGATAACTCTTTCGCTGATTTCCGAGACTCTCTCGGGAAGGTAGACTCCCGAGACCATCTCGGACAGGCATACTCTTGAGATCGTCCCAGGAAGACATTTATCTTAGATCACCTCGGGAGATCAGGGACCCGAGATCACCTCGGGAAGGGAGATGTCCGAACCCTTTCGGGCCAAAGGACCCCGAGATAACCTCGGGGTAGCGAAGCCCAAGGATCATCTTGTCCAGTAGCCCGACCTCAAGTAACTGTCCCCTTTCTTCAGATCTGTAGATAATTACCATTAATAATTATAGGATAATCATGGCCCCTAATATACGACCATTAAACTCTTAATTATCGCAACAACCCGGATTTAATTGCTGCGAGGATCGATACAAAGATTATCCAGTAACCGATAATTGAGGGGACATGAAGAAGAACGTGGGGACACGTGTAACTACCGCCTTAGGTATAAAAGGTACTCCAACCTCCCAGGTAAGGGGTTACGCACTTACGCTCATTCTTACTGACACTTTTCCTTATTTCTTTCTCCTCAGAGACTCTCGTATTGACTTGAGCATCGGAGTGGGCTCCACCGAACAATTTTCGACGTGTTCCCTTTAACGCTCAAAGCACCAGAAGGAGCACCGATGACTAAGCCGGAGGGACAATCCATTGTTCTAACGAAAGAGAAATTAGATCCCCTGGTGGCCAACGCTATCAAAGGTGCGCTCTAACAACATCAAATCGAGCAGGCCGCCTCACGGCGAGTAGCCTCTGTGCAAGGGGAGATCTCCAGGATCTCCATCTCGCATCCCCAACAACGAAGATCTGTCTCACCACAGGTGAGACACGCCAAAGCAGTTCCGGTACATCGACGAGATTCTCTAGGAGATTTGGAGAATGTCAACTCAATAGCCTCTAGCACACTAAGGCAGGAGGAAGGACTAGGGAAGAGGGAAGAACCTAAGGCCTTTTCAAAGGCACCCTCCACCCCTTTCTCATTGGAGATTGTGAAAGATCTCATGCCGAAGCAGTTCTGCGGGTTGAGGATTGCCGACTACGACGGAAAGACAGATCGTGCAGATCATGTCAGCAAGTTCGAGAATGCGGCACTTCTGCACCAGTACACTGATGGTGTAAAGTGACGGGTGTTCTTGAACACCTTGTTAGGGGCCACCCAGCGATGGTTCCAGAGGCTGCCCCAAGTCTCTATCAACTCCTTCATAGAGTTTAAAACCGCCTTCCTCCACCATTTTACCAACAGCCGTCACTATCAGAAGACGATGTTAAACTTATTCGCCCTCAAGCAGAAGCTGAAGGAACCGCTCAAGGATTACATCCAAAGGTTCAATCGAGTGACGCAGGATGTGCCAACTGTGACATCAGAGATCCTCGTCAGCGCCTGCACCCAGGGGCTCTCTGAAAGGGATTTCGTCCAATCTTTGGTGAAGAAGCCACCTACCAGCTTCGATGATTTGCTAGGGCGTTCTGTCAAGCATGTCAACGTTGAAGAAGTGCAATATGCCCGCTGCAAAGAACTAGTCGGGGTCCTTGTTCAAACCGTTGTATGGTTAGAAAGGATGGAACCTCTGGCTCCAGCTCGGGGAAAAAATCTTCGCCCAGGTAAAGACCATTAGGCTGGTAAGCGAAAGCTAGTAGAGACAGTGGACACCCAGCAGCCAGAACCATTGATGAGGTACTGCGACTTCCATGGTAGTACGACTCACTCTACCGAGGAATGTCATGCCCTGAAGAAGAAATTGAGTGAGGAAGCAGACTCCAAACCTCGGAGAAAGTGGAAGAAAACGGGGTATCACCGGAGGTCCCCTCGGCGGAGCTTTTCTCCGCGTAAACGGTCGTCGGGAGAGAACGAAGCCCGACTTCGATCTCGGTCGCATTCGATGGGGAGGAGTCGGGAGGTTGCACCCATCGATCTCCCTCCTTGGAACGAGACCCCAAGAAGAGCAAGACCCCTGCACGTGGTCCGCCTTCCGGCCATGTGAGGGTGATCTCGAGAGGACCTACCGGAGGAGATTCCCACCGGGTGAGGAAGGTTCACACTCGTTGCTAGAGAACTACGCTATCAGGATGAGCCGAAGCCAGCATCATGGCCCTACAATCTCCTTCGGCCCCGAGGACTTGGAAGACGTAGAAGTTCCTCACGAAGATGCCTTGGTAATTCTTGCACGTATTACAAATTATGAGGTTAAGTGTATCTTCGTAGATACAGGTAGTTCCGTGAACATCCTGTACAAGGCTACCCTGGACCAAATGCAGATTGACGAGGATGAACTACATCCGGTTTCGACTCCGCTCTTCGGTTTTACCGGGTACCGAGTACAACCGATAGGGCAAATTACCCTATCGTTGTTGTTGGGCAGTGGCACTTTGGAGAGGACGAGGAGGACTCCCTTCCTAGTCTTCGATGCTCCCTCATCCTACAACGTCATCTTGGGATGTCCGACACTCAGCATATTTCAGGCGGTGGTCTCAGTCTACCACCAGAAGATTAAGTTTCCAGTAGGCGATCAGGTGGCCGAGGTTGAAGGAGACCAGCTAGTGTCTCGGCGATGCTATAGTGGGGAGGTCAGATCGGAGTCCAACAAGAATTCGAAATCTCACGAAGCTCTGCAAATTGATCTCGCCGACCCACGGGAAGAAGAAGGACCCAAAGAAGAAAGGAGGGAGGTCGGGAGCGAGGAGGTCCAGATTCACCCTCAACAGACGGAGGGAGTTACAAGGATCGCCACCGACCTTGCACCGAAGTTGAGAAGTCGTCTTATCGACTACCTGCAGAGCCATCGAGATGTCTTCTCCAGGGGCGCCGAGGAGATTAAAGGAGTCCCCCTAGCTCTAGCCATGAATCACTTGCATATATTCCCTAGAGCTTGGCTGGTGAAACAGAGGCGAAGACATTTTGCACCAGAACAGGATAAGGCTATCATAGAAGAAGTTAGCAAGCTGTTAAGAGCCAGACACATAAGAGAAGTTCAATTCCTGACCTGGTTAGCTAATGTATTCCTTGTCCCTAAGTCGGGGGTAAATGATGGGTTTGTATTGATTTTCGAGATTTGAATGAAGTCTGTCCTAATGATTGTTACCCCTTGCCTCGAATAGACCAGTTAGTAGATTCTATGGCCGGTTGTGATTTCATTTCGATGTTGGATGCTTATCAAGGCTACCATCAAGTTCTTCTCATTCCCGAAGACCAGGAGAAAATCAGCTTTGTCATAGCAAATGGCACGTATTGCTATAATGTCATGCCTTTCGGATTGCAACGTTGGGGCAACTTACCGGCGGATGATGGACAAGGTCTTCGTGCATCAGATCGGGAGGAACATCGAAGTGTACGTGGACGATATACTGGTCAAGACCGACAAGGGAAAGGACATGATAGTTGACTTAGAAGAAACGTTCGCCACCCTGAGGGCCAACAAGCTGAAGTTGAACCTTGCTAAGTGCTTGTTCGGAGTGAAGAGTGGTCGATTCTTAAGATACATGGAGGTAGTGAGGGGAATTGAAGCTAATTCAGAAAAAGTAAAGCTATTCTGGATATGTCATTCCCTCGTAACTTAAAGGAAGTACAACGACTGAATGGTAGAATCACGACTCTATCCAGGTTCATCTCCAAGTCTGCAGATAGGACCCTGCCATTCTTCAAGATTCTGAGAAAGACAGCCAAGTTCGACTGGGATGATCAGTGTGAGAAGGCATTCGATGATCTGAAGGCCTATCTCATCGAACTCCCCATCCTCTATAAGCCAATGGAGGGGGAGACATTATTCATTTACCTATCTGCAGTCGAACAAGCGGTGGGCTCCGTGCTCGTCCGAGAAGAAGGCATGGTGCAATATCCCATATACTTCTTCAGACATCTCTTGAAGGATGCCGAGACGCGATACACTACGATGGAGAAACTAGTCTATGCTCTAGTCTTAATGGCCCGGAGGCTAAGGCCATACTTCTTAGTGCATCCTGTCGTGGTTCTCACCAACAACCCACTCACACGGGTCCTTACCAATCCCGCGGCTTTAGGTCGGCTGATCAAATGGACAGCAGAGCTAAGTGAATACGGGATTGAGTACTAGCCTCGTACTGCTATCAAGGCATAAGCTCTCTCAGATTTCATGCTCGAGACCATCCCAGAGCCCGAGGCCGAATGACTCTGGAAGATCTATGTGGATGGGTCCTCCAACAGTAGGCACAGCGGAGTCGGGGTATTAATGGTCTCCCCCCGAGGGAACACATTGCATTTATCCATTCGGCTCCACTTCAAAGCCATCAACAATGAGGCTGAATACGAGGCGATCCTAGTAGGTCTGCAAGCAGCCAAGCATGTGGGAGCTACTCGGGTTGTCGTACATTCGGACTGTCAGCTTGTGGGACAACAAATAAAGGCGACTTCAAAGTCAAGTGTGAACGCTTGCAGAGGTATATAGCCCTCTATGAGCAGCTGAAGGGCTCCTTCACAGAGGTTATCCTCCAGAAGATCTATAGGGCAGACAATGTCAAGGCCGATGAACTAGCCAGATTAGCTAGCTCCATCTTGACCTGGCAACTAGATAAGCCTAGTGCCCCGAAAGAGACGGTAGCACAGATTGGAGAGGAGGCGGAAGGCAACACCGTAGCCGATTGGAGAGATCTATATATGGAGTTCCTACATAGTGGGAATGCTCCAAACATGGATCAAGGAAGTCGATTGTTCAATCGTCGTGCCGCCAGATTCACACTGGTCGGAGATTAACTATACAAGAGGGTGTTTGCCCAACCAGTCCTCAAATATATCGGGCTAGAAGAAGCCGACTACGTGATGCGGGAGGTACATGAAGACATCTACGGAAGCTACATTGGGGGAAAGTCTCTGTCTAGGAAGAGTATCTTAGCAGGGTACTTTTGGCCCACTCTATAGGCTGACTCTCTCAAGTTCGTGGCTGGATGCAAGGCTTGCCAAAGACATCAGCATATGACTCATCGACCGACCGAGCCCCTGCGAGTCTCCACAGTGTCATACCATTCGATCAGTGGAGAATGGACATCGTAGGCCCCTTTCCTATTAGACCACAGTAAAAGAAGTTCCTGCTAGTCCTCGTGGACTATTTTTCCAAATGGGTGGAAGCTGAGCCTCTGACACATATCATGGAGGCCGCAGTAATGAAGATCTTATGGAGGGATATTGTCTGCAG
Organism: Boesenbergia rotunda; assembly: GCA_024364735.1. Classification (NCBI taxonomy): domain Eukaryota; kingdom Viridiplantae; phylum Streptophyta; class Magnoliopsida; order Zingiberales; family Zingiberaceae; genus Boesenbergia; species Boesenbergia rotunda. The sequence goes on from JAGFNQ010010230.1 coordinate 70,375, forward strand.
ATACGACATCCCCCACAAGCTGGTGTCGGACAATAGAAGGTAGTTTGCAAGGCGCAAACTCAAAGAATGGTGCGAGGGGCTAGGCATTCACCAAACCTTCACATCGATCATGTACCCTCATGGCAATGGACAAGCTAAGGTCGTTAACCGGGAAATCCTCATGGGACGCAAGATAAAATTAGATCACGTCGGAGGCAGCTGGGTCGACGAGCTCCCTAGTATCTTGTGGTCCTATTGTACCACTCCACAAGAAGGAACAGGTCAGAGCCCTTTTCAGCTGGTGTATAGAGCCGAGGTCGTGATTCCGATGGAGGTAGGTGAAGAGTCCATCCGACGACAGCCCTATAACAAGGAGGACAATGATCAAGAGCGGTTGATCGACCTAGATCTCGTGTCGATGGTCCGGAATAAACCAGCAGCTCGGCTGGAAGCGTACCGACGACGTATGCAGCAAACCTACAATCACCGGGTAATCACCCGCAGCTTTGAAGTCGGAGACAAGGTTTGGAAGGTGATCAAACATGTCGGCGACCCGAGGAAACTGGAGCCTCAGTGGGACAAACCCTACATCATCACCAGAAAGCTCAAAAAAGGGAGCTACTATCTGGAGGATGACAAAGGCAAGGGGCTGGAGAGGCCATGACATGCCAATCATCTCCGACCTTATCGTACTCATTGAGATGTTGAGTCATTTGTATAAAACTTGTATTTCTGTTAGCACTGCCTTGCAGTTCAATAAATAAAGTAGCAAATGAAATATTACTTAAGGAACACCGAATACTTGCCTATTAAAATCCTACTACCTCGCGGTGCTGCAGATGCCCGAGGTGAGTAGGATTGGTCTGGGTGCTGCGGATGCCCTACCAAGAGTTACCAAAACCATACTACCTCATGGTGCTGCAGATACCCGAGGTGAGTAGACTTGGTCTGGGTGTTACGGATGCCTAACCAAGAGCTGTCAAAACCCTACTACCTCGCGGTACTACGGATGCCCAAGGTGATTAGGCTTGGTCTGGGTGCCACGGATGCCCGACTAAAAGCTATTAGAATCCTACTACCTCGCCGTGCTGCAGATGCCCCAGGTGAGTAGGCTTGGTCTGGGTGCTACGAATGTCTGACCATGAGCTTCCAAAACACTACTACCCCGCGGTGCTGCGGATGTCCGAGGTGAGTAGGCTTGGTCTGGGTGTTGTGGATGCCCGACCAAGACCTATTAAAACCCTACTACCTTGCGGTGCTACAGATGCCCGAGGTGAGTAGGCTTGGTTTGGGTGCTGTGGATGCCCGACCAAGAGCTGTCAAAACACTACTATCTCACAGTGCTGCAAATGCCCGAGGTGAGTAGGCTTGGTCTGGGTGCTGCGGATGCGTAACCAAGAGCTATCAAAACCCAACTACCTCATGGTGCTGCGGATACCCGAGATGAGTAGGCTTGGTCTAGGTGCTGCGGATGCCCGAGCAAGAGCTGTTAAAACCCTACTACCGTGCGGTGCTACGGATGCCCGAGGTGAGTAGGCTTGGTCTGGGAGCTGCGGATGACCGACCAAGAGCTATTAAAACCCTACTACCTCGCGGTGCTGTGGATGCCCAAGATGAGTAGGCTTGGTATGGGTGCTGCAGATGCCCAACCAAGAGCTGTCAAAACCCGACTACCTCGCGGTGTTGCGGATGCCCGAGGTGAGTAGGCTTGGTCTAGGTGTTGCAGATGCCCGACCAAAAACTGTCAAAACCCTACTACCTCGTGGTACTGCGGATGCCCGAGGTGAGTAGGCTTGGTCTGGGTGCTTTGGATGCCCGACCAAAAGCTGTTAAAACCCTACTACCTCGCGATGTTGCAGATGCCCGAGATGAGTAGGCTTGGTCTGGGTGCTGCGGATGCCCGACCAAGAGCTGTCAAAATCCTACCACCTCGCGGTGTTGCGGATGCCCGAGGTGAGTAGGCTTGGTCTGGGTGCTGCGGATGCCCGACCAAAAGTTGTTAAAATTCTACTACCTCGCGGTGCTACGGATGCCCGAGGTGAATAGGCTTGGTCTGGGTGCTACAGATGCCCGACCAAGAGTTGTTAAAACCCTACTACCTCGTGGTCCTGTGGATGCCTAAGGTGAGTAGGCTTGGTCTGGGGGCTGCGGATGCCCACCAAGAGCTGCTAAAACCCTACTACCTCGCGGTGCTGCGGATGCCCGAGGTGAGTAGGCTTGGTCTGGGTGTTGCGGATGCCCGGCCAAGAGCTGCTAAAACCCAACTACCTCGCGGTGCTGCGGATGCCTGAGATGAGTAGGCTTGGTCTGAATGTTGCGGATGTCCTTGGGGCATTCCACTGATCGTGGGCTGGGTTGTTTTGTTTAACATCCCTCTCCACTATTTAGAGGGAGTTTGAGGCTTGGGGAAGGTTAGCTCTTTATTGTAAGATCTTCTCTTTTGTGTTTAAGTACTCAAGCTCCTAGTGCTCATCTTCCTCCTCAAACCCTAGCTCAATCTTGTAAGGAGGAAGAAGGATTGTGAGAGGTTGTTCTTCACCGAGAAGGAGAAAGACTTAGTCGGAGATTGCCGGGGTGTGATCCACCGAAGGATCAAGGGATCGTCCATCTCAAGAACACGCCATGGAGTAGGAGCAAGAAATCTTCGAACCACGTAAACCGGTAACGTGTTAGCGTTGTTGTTATAATTGTTAAGCTTCCATTTGTGCTAACATTGTAGGGAGAATTACGAATTGGGGTGACCAAGCTATTCACCTCCCCCCCTCTAGCCGTGCCATCAATCCCAACAGGAAGGATATCAGTTAGAATTAACAAAGATATTTACCAAAAAGGTGAACATACGAAGACTGAGGCTAAGTCTGGTGATTTTCGGGCTGAGGTCAGCCCTGTGAGAAGTTCCTTGCAGTGTACCAGCTAGAGGCTGTGGAACTCCATCCCGGTCAAGATACCTGTAGCCCTCTGGTATCCTACGTCCTGCTGGAAGTTGCCGAGCTCCGGGATGGAAGGCAGGCTCTCCATCCAACGACTAGGGCTAAAGGGACGCTAGGGGAATCGGATAAAGAAAAAATGTTCCTTCCATCCCTTGTGGGAGGAAGGAAGAACCCCTAGGAACCTATGACCGGTGTGGTCTATAAAACTAAACGCCTCTCACGAGCCAATCGAAACGAAAAAGAAATAGAAAAAATGGGGGGTCAAGGGGATATCGAAAAGTTTAAAGAGGATAAATGCCCCGCACATCTGAGCAAAAGCGTTTGGAGCCAGTTGGTGAAGAGGAATGTCAAAGTAAATGACAATGCTCATGGAGAAGGGAGGAATAGGGAAGCGAAGTCCCAACTCTACTTGCCCTAGGAAAAATGTAAAGAAACTTAGGGGAGGTTCTACGGGTGATTGACCTAGCGTGGGTACTTCTACCTCTAAGTCCGCCGGGATATCGTACTTCTCGCAAGCTGCTTGGAGGGCTCTAACTTAACCCTAGAAGAGATAGTGTTATACCACTTCGGGTTATAGGTCTGTTCCTCTGAGGGATCTTCGCTCCCGCTTCGGGGCTTCTTCTTCTTCTCTACTGGACTCATGATGGTGAACGAAAGAAGTAAACAGGAGAAGAAGACTTATGCTAGGAGCGAATACAGCAGTTGGATTAGCAGAACGTGAACCAGGAGGTTAAAAGCAGATAAGGCAAGAAGGCGGAAGGGTGTCGTTGCACCCGTTTTTATAGAGAAAAGTCGCCCGCATGTGAGCAATGCGAATGTGGCACGTCAATGGCGCTGATTGGGCATCCCGAGACACCACCATTCATTACAGTCATCACTTCGTATGACCTTACGGCGCGTATCAGCGGGAGATCACCACGTAGAGAATGACGGAGTACGTGGCGAGGCTACATTCGTTAGACCGCCTTGTCGCCATTATGAGACCCCATGTGCTTTTAAAGGGCCATGAACAACTATCATGGCGCTATCTCACAACTCGTAGAGATGTTGGACTGGTTCAAGGAGTTGTCTGGGGTCCAGGGATGAATGTTTTGATTCCTCGGATCCGGCAGGCCGCCAGTGAAGTAGTAATGGGTGCATGGACCCACCACAACATAGCTTCTTCGTTACACCACTAGTCTAATCAGTCAACCATACTTCCTTCGATTAGACTTGAAGGGAGGGACTTGTGATGGGATTTAGCACTTGTGATGGGGTTTAGCACCCCGTGGTTGACACGTGGACTGAAGAAGCTATGTGGCAAATCCATCAAGTCTGGATAACTCTCTTTCGCTGACTCACGAGACTCCCTCGAGAAGGTGGACCCCCGAGACCGCCTCGGGCATGCCTACTCTTGAGATCATCCTAGGAAGACATTTGCCCGAGATCTCCTCCGGAGGTCAGGGACCTGAGATCACCTTGGGAAGGCAGATGCCTGAACCCTCCCGGGTCAAAGGACCCCGAGATCACCCCGGGGTAGCGGAGCCCAAGGATCATCTTATCTGGTAGCCTGACCTCAAGTAACCGTCCTCTTTCTTTGGATCTGTGGATAATTATCACTAATAATTATGGGATAATTATGACCCCTAATATGCGGTCATTAAAGTCTTAATTATCGCAACGACCCGGATTTAATGGCTGCGAGGACTGTTACAAGGATTATCCAGTAACCGACAATTGAGGGGGTGTGGAGAAGAACGTGGGGACACGTGTGACTGCCCCTCAGGTATAAAAGGTACTCCAACCACCAGGTAAGGGGTTACGCTCATTCTTACTGACACTTCTCCTTATTTCTTTCTCTCTCAGAGACTCTCGTATTGACTTGAGCATCGGAGTGGAATGCGCCGGACAATATCCCGCGTGTTCCCATTAACGTTCGTTTTAATCTCGCAGGATGGGAGCTCTTCCTCTCTCGTCATCATCCTCGTGGGCTGAATTCTGGTGACTGATCGTCGACGTCGATTCCTTCCGGAACAAGTATCCACCATCATCTTTCCTTTAATTTCTTGTTTTTTATTTTTTACTTTTTGATCCGGTCGGATATGTCATCTGACTGACCAGTTGGGTATGACCGACCAGCTATGGTGACCCCATTGTCCCAATGGTTTAATCATGATTAGTCTTTTGAGATCTTCTCATTATAAGGAAAAGACACCTGCCATAATCGTATCCTGACAGAGCAGTAGACATTAATTAGGATCAGAAGTGACAGCTTGGACAAACTGTCAGGTGGCTGCCAGACCCTCAGGAAAGCTAAGGTTGCCAGAAGATCAGTATGTTAGCAGGTCAGTTTTTAATGAGATAGAACAGACTCGACAAGACAAGGGCCTCTCCCCCCTATATAAAGCCCCCTTTGTGCTTCATAGAGGAGGCCCTGCTGCTGAAATTTTCTTCACCTCTTGTGTTCTCATTTTGGTCCGACTCCGACTCAAATTCGCCCCCCTAACCTTTAATCTCGACCCTGACCCCAACTCACACACCATTGCAACCCGAGCGACTGACTAGGTTATCTTGGTCCGATCAAATTATCTGAGTGAGAACCCTCTTCGTTTGTCAGCAGGATCACTTGTACTTTGTTAAAGAGGATGTTTTGTACTACGTAATTTACTGGTGGACGACTAATTTTTTATCCTATTCAATTGTCTCAAGTTCAAGCGTTTATGGATATAGTTGCCCATATAATTAAATTATGATCAGATCCACAAGGGCTTTTTTATTATTTCAATTCATCATATTTTTGATAGGGTAGGGCGTGCTTGTTGTATGCCAATTTATTCGATGTATGTAGAAACACTTCAACAAAACAAATCTTAAATAATTGCAATTTTTTTACAATTAATCCTTTGTTGTGAATGTAACTTCAATATACGATAAAAATTTCTTGCAACTTTGATTAAACTATGGCAGCTTTTCTAAAGCAATCTATGTATTTTAGTTTTATTTATTTTTATCAGATATCACGATATCTTTTTTTTTAAGTTGTCATAGTATATATATATATATATATATATATATATATATATATATATATATATATATATATATATATTAAATTAAAATTTAAAAATTGTTGTATCCAAGAGGATCTTTTTTTTTTCTATACTTATGTAATTTAAATTCCAAATAAAATTAAATTATGTGCTTTAATTTGATGAATTATTTAGTATTGACTTGATTAGAGATTGGAAGAAATATTATATTATAAATGATTATGTAGGTGGATGTAAATGACGCAATGACGTGCGCATGAATAAGGAGAAGGTTCTTATACAGAAGAAAAAGAAGAGAGATGGCTAAAGAGAGAATGAAAGAATTCGGTAACAATAGGAAAAAGTTTGATGTGGAATTGATCCGAACAAATTTGGCGTTTAGTTGTTGTCATCATGATTCATTTTTTTAATTAAAATCGTTGACTCTTGAAATTTAGTGTTAGAGAAGATGGGATAAGTTTCATCATGATTTATTTTCTTTCAGAAGGTGTGCTTTAATTTAATGAATTATTTTGTATTGACATGATTGGAGATTTGAAGAACAAATATTATATTATAAATGATTATGTAGGTGAAGCAAATGACGCAATGACGTGCGTATATGAACAAGGAGAAGGTTCTTATAAAGAACAAAAAGAATAGAGATGGCTAAAGAGATTATGAAAGAATTAGGTGTTAGATATTTTGGATATTTAGTGTGAATGGAAGAGAGGTAGTGGGACCATAGTTTTATATTGGAACTTTCTATTAGGCTAACTACCATTTTGTTGATCAAATTAAGCTCTCAAATCTTTTTGATCCACTTTCATATGCTTAAATTTGCATTTACAATAGGTTTCATGAATTCTTTCTATTTTGGCTTTGCATACAATTCTTTCTATATTTGAGATACTTTGACATTAAAATGTGAATCTAATTTTGTAGGCTTTGAACGATCATAGACCTAGATCAGATTGGGTCAAACTTGAGTTCAGAATTGGCTTTGATCAAAGGGATCAAGAGCTGGATTAATATGAGTCGTCCGATCAAGAAACGGCTAGATCTGAGTCATCCGTCAACTTCTGATCAATCCAAGCTCAAGATAGAGTTAATCAAGTCTATGGATCAAGATCTGAAAGTTTGAACCTAATCAGAGTCCATCCAGCCGTTGGATCAAGCTTGAGAGGGACTAAGCCGACCATTTAAAGATCAGGGCAATCTGAGCCATCCGTTACAAATCTGGAAGATCCAAGCTACTGAGAGGCAGATCCTGACCCTTGATAGAGATCTAGAAGGTTTGGGCTTGATCAGAGCAGATCCGACCATCAGATGCAGCAAAGAGGATCTCAGCCGTCCAAAATTCAAAAGGAGGATTTAAATCAGAAACTCCCTCTCCCGATCGTGTCATCGCCAGGTCGCAGAGCAGAGTTCTCCAATTTCTTCAGCTGTTCTTCATTTTGTTCCTAGTTTTCGTTACCGATCTGGGCGACCAACATCGGATTGCTTGTCTTCAAGATCTCAAATCATCGAGGTCGATTTCTAGTTCAGTTTGCAGCAATTTCTTCTCTGAAAAGGGGCTCGGGAGAGGGATTCGTCAGAGACCAGTTTCCATTGTCGATTCCACCCAATCGCTGCTGTCTTCATCTTCGAAACAATCAGAGGCTCTTGGAGGGGTTCTCCGAATGTCTCTGAAAGTTACTGGGCGTGATCGACATCCAGCTGATCGAGAAAGGAGGAGATCGTGGGAGTTTTCAGCCACTGATCGGTGTTGGTGATCGAACAGAGATTTCACTGACCGATCTCCAATCCGATCAGTATAGGCCCTGATCGGTCCCGTGACCGTTCAGGGAGATCAATTCGCAGCATACTGATCTTTGGAGTTTTTCTTCCTTGGTTTTTGAGTTAGGGGGTTCATAGCTCAACCTTTGTGTGACGGCAAAAGGAAGTCTTGTCGATAAACTGATTTGATATTTTAATCTATGATAATTGTTGTTCCAAGCACTTGTTTTCTTTACATTGCTCTAATTTGCTCCAATTACACTTTAAGTCTAGTTCTTAAGTAATGTTTGATCTAGTTTTTATTCTCTTGCAATTAATTTTCTGCAATTAGTTCCCTGCAATTAACTCTTGAATTTCAATTCCGTTGTTTGAATTTAATTGCTCAATTGTTGAATAGGTTAAGTTTAGTTTTCGCAATTTTCTAATTCATTACATGCTTTAACTAAGTTCAGTCTATTTCGTTCGAAGTTGTTATTTCATCTCTTATCACAAAAAACCCTCATTTTATTAGAAAACCCAAAACATCAAACGACAAATAACTTTCAAGCTCGAGTTAAACATTTACAACTAGTCCTTGGAAAAATACGACCTGAGGCCCCTATACTACATTTCTATTTTGTTAGCCAAGGGTTTTCAGTTTATAAATATCTAAATTTGAGGTTCATTCGTGACACCTGTTGTGGGTTTATCAAATTTCTGGCGCCTTTGCCGGGGATACACTAGTTGAGTTTGTTTAATTTGAGTTTGTGTTTATATTTATATTCTTTGTTTCTGTTATCAATTGCTTTATCTTTCTGTATACATTTGCTGCCATTTTTGTTTGTTTATGGCCAGGACTGCAGGTGGTGATCTTGAGAGTTTGAGAAGCTATTGAAAATTTTTTCTACTCATTCAAGTAGTTCTATGGCAGAATATCAGTATTTTCAGAATTTTCAGCAGCCTTGTCAGAATTTTCAGCAACCCCATTCTCAATTCCAGAATTTTCAGCAAAATTTTCAACCATTCCAGCCTTATCAAGATTTCCAGCAATCTAATCAATAATTTCAGCAAAACCAACCTTGGAATCAGTCAGAACAGCAGTTTCAGCCAAATTTTCAGAATTTTCAGCAACCATTTCTTCAGCAACCATTTCATCAATACCAACAAGTTTATCAAGATTTTCCACAACCTTCACAGTTCTCTCATAATTTTCAGCAGAATTTTCAACCATTCCAGTAGAATTCTCAGTTTCAAAATTTTCAACCTTTCAACCAACATTTTCAGTAGGCAGATCAGCAATTTCAGAATCATAATTTTCAACAACATCCACCTTGCCATCAACCCAATGTTTAGCAGTTTCAACAGCCCAAGTATTCATTTGATCAGTCCCAATAACCTTATTTTTAGGATTTACAGCCTAGTCATGATTTTGAGCAACCTAATGCAACATTTCAAGACCAACAAGAGTCATATATCAATCAAGGAGACTTTGAGGATTCTAGGGAGCTTGAGGCTCAACAACAAAGGCTTGGGGAGATTATGCAACAAATCATACAACAACAAAGTTTACAACAACAAGAGTATGATTCTACGCTTCAAAACATTTAGAGGCACATTGAACAATTGGTTAGTGAAATGAATCAAATGCAAGCCCAGGGATTGAGCCAATTACCTTTTCAAGCTACTCCAAATCTAAAGGGGCATGATTGTGAATTAACTTTGAGGAATGAGGAAGTTGTTTCAAGTCTAAACACTCCAAGTGTCGATTTTTCTGAAAAATTTTCAGCATCTTATTTTCCATCTCAAAATAGCCCCAAAATTGATTCTATACCAGTTCTAAGTGACCCTAGTGCAAGCCTAAGTTCTTCTTCAATTGATCTTGCAATTTTGGTGGAAGAAGAAGAAGAAATCAACAAAATCAGGGCACCTACAACAGTTATTCCTCCTGAAATCCCTCCTCAAAATTTATTTCCAAAATCTTCAGCTCAAATGGAAGAACTAAGAGACCCTTTACCCTCCCACAGCAACCCAGAGAGGATTTTTCTACCATCAGCATGGATATTGTAGATGAGGGTGTTGAGGCAAATTTAATTGCTGATAAAGTTTCACTTGATATTCGGAAAGGATATTCTAGTTCAGATGAGGCAGAGGAGGTATTAGCTACAGAGGCAGCTAAGTTGGAGGTTATATCTGATTTATTTCCAGTTGCAGATGATTCTATAGGTGTAGGGGATTGCACCGAGGCCCAGGGATCACCTATATTGATTGAGATGGTAGAAGATTCAGAAGATAGGTGTGAGAGTGTAGGGGATTGCACTGAGCTCCAGGGACCACCTATACCTATTGAGCAGTCACAGTTAGAGTTAATTGCTGATGAAGTTTCACTTGATATGGTGGGAGGAGATTTTAGTTCAGAGAAAGCTAAGGATGCACTAGCTGTGGAGGAATTGGAGGAGATGGATAGAAAAGCTTGTGATAGTCTTGAATTCGATTTTGAAGCTTTACAGGACCCTTCTAGACTTTTATTTTGAGATGTTATAGTTGTTGACGATCCTAACTTTTCTAATATGGTTGTTGCAGATATTGTTGATGAAGCATGTGTTGTAGATGATTCTATAGGTGTAGGGGATTACACTGAGCCCCAGGGACCACCAACATTGATTGATACATTAGAAGATTTAGAGGATAAGCATGAAAGTGTAGGGACTTGCATGGTGAAAGCAAGAACCCAAGAATCACCTGTTTTAGTTGAATGTCCACCCGAACCTGAGATTGAAGTGGAGCCTTTACCTGACCAGGAGGAGGCCATAGTTTCATCTACTCTTGTAGAACCTCCAGGTATTTTTCAGCATGATAAGGTAAGTATTTCTCCTGAGGATGATTTTGTTAGTTGTGATGAATGTCTTGATATACCTTATGTAGAGACTGTTTGTGAAGAATTCATAGAGATACCTAGGGTTGGTTTTATTGAATGTGGTGAATTTATTGATACATCCTTTGTAGAAATTGATTGTGAAAAATCCATAAGGTACCCAAAATTGATTGTGTTGGTTGTGATGAAATACTTGACACATCTTATGTAGAGACTAATTGTTTAGAAAAATTCCTAGAGGTACCTAAGATTGACTTTATTGGATGTGATGCATTTTTGGATACATTCTATATAGAGACTGATTGTATTTCATTTCTTTCTTACCCTGCACGCGTGAGGGAGGTATTGCATGGTTTTGCAGGGCGCCGTAGACTTCTGGAGTGGGTGCTCCAACTAAATAGCCTCCAACCTCCTGGAAGGACTTCCAAAAAGCATCAAGAGGGAGGAGTTGATCTTACTTTGATTCGTAGCACTTCACCTCTTAAGTGTGTTGATGCAGTCTGGCCCGATTGTTGTTTTGGTGTTTGACAATGATTTAAGTTTGGTTGAGCGAATTTGGGTTAAAGTCCTGATCGAGGATTAGGCATGATATAGAAAATCCTAGCTTGGAGGGCTAGGTGTTGGAAAATCCTAACCTGGAGGGTTAGGTGTGGAAAATCCTAGCTTGGAGGGCTAGGTGTTGAAAAGTCCTAATTCGGAAGGGTTGGGTGAAAAGTCCTAGCTTAGAGGACTAGGTGAAAAGTCCTAGCTTGGAGAGCTAGGTGAAAAGTCCTAACTTGGAGGGTTAGGTGAAAAGTCCCAACTTGGAGAATTAGGTGAAAAGTCCTGGCTTGGAGGGTCAGGTGCCTAGCTTGGAGGGCTAGGTTGGATGAAGTTCTAACTCGGAAGGGTTGGGTGAAAAGTCCTAGCTTGGAGGGCTAGGTGAAAAGTCCTAGCTTGGAGGGCTAGGTGAAAAGTCTTAACTTGGAGGGTTAGGTACAAATTCCCAACTTGGAGAGTTAGATGGAAATATATCCTAGCTTGGAGGGCTAGGTTGGAGCCCCTGGATCGGTCTGGTGATCGATCAGGGAGTTGGCACGGTGCTCCTTCGTGGATCAGTCTGGTGACCGATCCAGCGATGACTAATCGGTCTGGTGACCGATCAGGGAGTATGCGTTTCACTCACTGCACAGCTCCTGATCGGTCTGGTGACCGATCAGGGAGCACACAGTGAGTTGAGTTCCCCCGCTGATCAGCTCCTGAACGGTCCGGTGACCGATCCAAGACCTAGGATCTGATTAAAGTTTCCTCACTGGAAGCAGCCTGATTGGTCTGGTGACCGATCAGGCTGGAGCCTGATTGGTCTGGGGATCAATCAGGAATATGCAGAAGACTGCTGGATTGGTCTGGTGACCGATCAGGGTCCTTCCTGATCGGTCTTGTGACCGATCAGGCGCAGAACTTTAATTCAAATACGCTGTCAGAAGCTCTGATTGCGTCTGTTTTCTCTGCCGATTCTCTGATACACTGCTGATATGTTTTGATATGCATTGCTAAGCCTCTGTTGGAGTGTGCAGGTGATAGCAGGTGATTCAATGGGAGGCTTTCCATTGAGCAGGTTTGGCTGTTTCTCATTCTCAGGTTTCAACAGGCAACTGACGCAGCTGGCGACTGATGGAGGCTCAGCTGGAGAGGAGGTCTTCAGTGGACTGAGTGCTCAGGGAGGTCAGTGGGTTCAGGCTGGCTCAGTGGATGCTGATGAAGCTTGTGATGGTGAGCAGAGCTTAAGTAAAAGCATATGCAGAGGAGTTGAGGTGAACAAGACAGAAAACTTGGGAAGTTTGGCTGGGGGTGTTCGTGCTCTCTGTTGCTTTGTGCTTGAGCTACAACTGCTAAGGAGGTTGCTACTACACATATTCTGATCCTTGAAGCAACCTGTTGAGAGATTGAATACTTGAGCACTTGGAAGAAGAAACAAGGAGCTCGGTGAGTCCATCAGCAAGAAGACACGAAGAGGGAGTTCTTGCGTGAGATCTTGGCTGGGTGGAGCTCGGTGAGGGGTTTGCTTGTGTTCTTGCTTTCCTAAGTGCTCAGTAAGGTTTCTTCTTGTGTTTCATTGTGCTTAATTCCATATATTGTTTGAAATGCTGTGGAGAGGTTTCTCCACCGAGAAGGAGGATTTGATATCCGGATTTTCCGGGGCTTGATCTGCCGACGATCAAGGGATCGCCCACCTTAAGGGCACGCCAAGGAGTAGGGGCAAGTTATCTCCGAACCTTGTAAACGATCCTTGTTAGCATTTATAGTTAGCTTTTCTTTTCTGCATTCATACTCTGTTTGGTTTTTGCTTCCGCTGTGCTACTAACATTGAAGTGCAGAAATCTCAAAAGATAGAAAGCGATTTTTGTGTCCGACTAGATTCACCCCCCCCCCTCTCTAGCCATCCGGGTTCCTACAAGTGGTATCAGAGCTTGGGACTCTGTTCACGGCTTAACATCTGAGAGCTTACAACAAGATGGATGGAAGAGAAGGAATGAGCACAAACCGACCTCCACTCTTCGACGGCACAGATTTTCAATATTGGAAATCGAAGATGGAGTTTTATTTGAAGACAAACATGAGCATATGGTTCTCGGTCAAAGAAGGTTTCATCCCTCCAAGAGATGTTGAAGGAAAAGATCTCGATTTCTCAAGTTGGTCGGCTGAGCAAATAAGAATGAGTGAAGCAAATGTCAAAGCGGTGGTCACTTTGCAATGCGGATTGATCAAGGAGGAGTTAATCAAGGTGGGTCCTTTTACAAGTGCTAAAGATCTATGGAGCAAGCTCATTGAGCTCCATGAGGGAACTCAAGATACAAGGACTGCCAAGAAGGACCTCCTTCTCAGCCAACTTCAAAATCTCACCATGGGAGAAAATGAAACTGTAAGTATACCTCATTGTCGATTCAAAGAAGTATTGAATGGTCTCCACTCCATTGATGAAAAGGTAGAAAATAGAGACCTAGTAAGGTATGCACTCAAAGCCTTCCCTAGGAATACTTTATGGTCATCCATGGTGGATGCTTACAAGGTTTCCAAGGACTTATCTTTTGTTAAGTTAAAGGATTTGTTTTGTGAGATGGAGCTACACGAGATCTCTAACACAAGCCCAAAAGAGAAAGGGTTTGCTTGTGTGACAGGTAACAAAAGAAAGGAGAAGAAGAATGAAGAGGAGGAGAAGAACTTCTATCATTTTGCTTTCATGGCAGTAGAGAATTCAAGTGAAGGAAGCAGTGATGAATCTTCAAGCTCCTCAACCGCGCCTTCATCATCTTCGGATGATGAAGAGGTAATCTCTCCGGAGTTAGACAAATGCTATAGAACAATAGCGTGCTTGACAAAAATACTTAAGAAATCTAAGGCCAAAGTCAAAGCATTAAGGTTGGAAGTAAAAGAATTGAAATCCTCTAAGGTTGAGGGCATTAATGATTTGCATGATAAATCCCTTAAGGATGAAAATAAGAACTTGAAGAGCGAAGTTGAAAACCTCAAGAATGTTCTTGAGAAGTTTTCAACAAGCTCTAAAACATTAGATATGATACTCAACTCACAAAGGGCGATGTGTAACAAGGTTGGTTTGGGTTACCAACCTAAAGAACCTAGTGTCATATCTTTAATGTCAAGAACTCATTGTAGATCATCAAATGATTCAAGGGTCCAAAAAGTCAAAAAGAAAATGACTAAGACATGGGTGCCTAAGTCCTTCATTATTGATACATTAGGTCCGAAAATTTGGGTAACTAAAACCTCCATATTTCGAATTGTATAGCTTTGATTGAGGGGGAGCATCTATCAACATGGGTGGTTCATATTGGGTGCTCCAAACCCATGAATTGAGATGAATTGTCATTCACCACAACAAGAGGTCTAAAATTAGGTTTTTCTTTGGGATTACCTACATTTCATAAATTTAGACAACTTCATGATTTTTGTGATCCATAGTTACGTAGATACATGTTTGTGAATTTTCTTATTAGTAAAGTACAAATTTATGATGAGGAATTCATTGTGATCAAAGGAGCATGAATAGATTTCTATTGACATTATACTATGCTTCATTTTGACGCAAACTTGATTGGAACCATGAAAACTTAATACTCACTTGATACAAGCATGTTTTAGAATTTAATCAAATATTGATGCTAATTTGATTCAAGCAAGCCAAGATTTTCTTGTATGTGTTAGACAACATGAATGCATGCTAAAGAACAAGTATGGACACATGAGTTATTATTGATTCAAAAATCACTATGAAAACTTCACCATACATTATTAGACAAAGAACATGAACTTAAAGTCTATGACTTATTTGTTCAAATCTGATATGTTTTATGTGCCGAATACTAAATGGATTATCAAGTTTGGGTTGTCATATGCCTAACACTTAGTTGATCAGGACCCAAGAATAACTTGGATTATCAAAATTGTTTGGAAGAAACATGATCATGCTTGGAATATACTTATCATGCCTTGATACAAACCTATTTGTGGTTTCACTCGGTTTTGGGTTAAGACAAACTTAGAGCTATGGGTTATCAAAATTGGTTGGATCAAACATGTTTGGAACTTAATGATCACGCTTAGAACATACTGATTATGCTTTTATACAAATTTGTTTTTAGAAAATCTTGATTCCTGAATAGACAAAGTTAGGGATTAAATTTGTTTGAATTAGGGTTTAGAAGTGTTTCAGAGTTTCTGAACTTTCAGAATGTCTGAACTGTTGTCTGTATCAGACCTGACCGGTCCACTGACCGAACAGGTAGTTCATTGAGCTTAGATTTTTGAGAATTGACAACCCTAGGTAATTTCCTTTCAATTGCTTCTAACTATGATTGAGAATAATCTAGGGGGATACATCCTTAGTTTACTAGTTAGCTTGTGCGAAACACCTAAGAGTAAGTGTGGGGGAGTTGATAACTACCATTTTGTTAATCAAATTAGGCTCTCAAATCCATGTTTTGATTTACTTTCATATGCTTAAGTATGCATTTATATTAGGTTTTATGAATTCTTTCTATTTTGGCTTTGGATACAATTCTTTCTATATTTGAGATACTTTGGCATTAAAATGTGAATCTAATTTTGTAGGCTTTAAATGATCATGGACCTAGATCAGATTGGGTCAAACTTGAGTTCAAAATTGGCTTTGATCAAAGGGATCAAGAGCTGGATTAATATGAGTCGTCCGATCAAGAAACGACTAGATTTGAGTCATCCGTCAACTTCTGATCAATCCAAGCTCAAGATAGAGTTAATCAAGTCCATGGATCAAGATCTGAAAGTTTGAACCTAATCAGAGTCTATCCAGCCGTTGGATCAACCTTGAGAGGGTCTAAACCGACCATTTAAAGATCAGGGCAATCTGAGCCATCCGTTCCAAATCTAGAAGATCCAAGCTACTGAGAGGCAGATCCTGACCCTTGATTGAGATCTGGATGATTTGGGCTTGATCAGAGCAGATCCGACCATCAGATGCAGCAAAGAGGATCTCAGCCGTCCAAAATTCAAAAGGAGGATTTAAATCAGAAACTCCCTCTCCCAGATCGCGTCGTCGCCAGGTCGCAGAGCAGAGTTCTCCAATTTCTTCAGATGTTCTTCATTTTGTTCCTAGTTTTCGTTATTGATCTAGGCGGCCAACATTAGATTGCTTGTATTCAAGATCTCAAATCATCGAGGTCGATTTCCAGTTCAGTTTGCAACAATTTCTTCTCTGAAAAGGGGCTTGGGAGAGGGATTCGCCGGAGACCAGTTTCCACTGTCGATTCCACCCAATCGCTGCTGTCTTCATCTTCGGAACAATCAGAGGCTCTAGGAGGGGTTCTCTGAATGTCTCTGAAAGTTACTAGGCGTGATCAACATCCAGCTGATCGAGAAAGGAGGAGATCGCGGGAGTTTTCAGCCACTGATCGGTGTTGGTGATCGGACAGAGATTTCACTGACCGATCTCCAGTCCGATCAGTAAAGGTCCTGATCGGTCCCGTGACCGATCAGGGAGATCAATTCGCAGCATACTGATCTTTGGAGTTTTTCTTCCTTGGTTTTTGAGTTAGGGGGTTCATAGCTCAACCTTTGTGTGATGGCAAAGGGAAGTCTTGTCGATAAACTGATTTAATGTTTTAATCTATGATAATTGTTGTTCCAAGCACTTGTTTTCTTTACATTGCTCTAATTTGCTCCAATTACACTTTAAGTCTAGTTCTTAAGTAATGTTTGATCTAGTTTTTATTCTCTTGCAATTAATTTTCTGCAATTAGTTCCCTGCAATGAACTCTTGAATTTCAATTCCATTGTTTGAATTTAATTGCTCAGTTGTTGAATAGGTTAAGTTTAGTTTCCACAATTTTCTAATTCATTACATGCTTTAGCTAAGTTCAGTCTATTTCGTTCCAAATTGTTATTTCATCTCTTATCGTAAAATCCCCCATTTTATTAGAAAACACAAAACATCAAACGACAAATAACTTTCAAGCTCGAGTTAAACATTTACAACTAGTCCTTGGAAAAATACGACCTGAGGCCCCTATACTACATTTCTATTTTGTTAGCCAAGGGTTTTCAGTTTATAAATATCTAAATTTGAGGCTCATTCGTGACACCTGTTGTGGGCCTATCATGCGCAGGCCTCAGCAAATTTCTAGTCGGTCGGGAGACTTCCGACCACCACTCAGAAGATCTTAGTCGAGAGACGCTACTCGGGTCGTGAACCTCAGTCAGTCGGGAGCTCGGAAGATACTGCTCGGGTCGGGAACCTCAGTCGGTCGGGAGCTCGGGAACCTCACTGCTCGGGAGTCACCACTCGGGAATTCCAACTCGGGAATTCTGCTCGGGAGCTCACTCGGCAACTCGGGAATTCTGCTCGGGAGCTCACTCGGGAGTTCGATAATTTTATTTGGGTCATTCAATAGATAAGTTAAAATTATTTTAGTAATTTTAATTTATTATAATTTTTTCGAAAAAGATCACTTCTTGCAACATTATGTAACAAAAGGAAAAAGTTTGATGTGGAATTGATTGAGAAATTATGGCACCGAACAAATTTGACGTTTAGTTGTCATCATGATTCATGACTCGTTTTTTTAATTGAAATCGTTGAATATTGAAATTTAGTATTAGAGAAGATGGGCTGCGTTTCATCATGATTTATTTTCTTTCAGAAGGTACGGCACTGTCCTGATAAAATCGTTAAGTGACAACTTCACCTTTTTTATCTGTTAGAGATTAAAGGGTGTAAATTTAATTCCATATTGAGAATTACATAAAAGGATCATAAATTTATAAGAAATATGATATTTTCATTGGCATAAGATTTTTTGGGAGAGTCCAAAAGTAAAATCATGAGGGCTTAGGCCTAAAATAGATAATATCATGCCATTGTGGAGATATTCTAATTCCGTTTGGTCCTAACAATTGGTATCAGAGTCAGGTTACTTATTCAGATCTAATCATATGCATTAAGTCTTAAATAAAAGATATGCGAGCTCTCGTGTCTTGATCAAAGAGGACCAGTTCTAGTTGCGGCTAGGTGGTGAAGTCCTAGCAAGTCATGTGGACCGAGGGACAGAAAGTCCTGATGGATGAGACATCAAGAACGGAAAGGGTTTTCGTTTGTGGTGGGGGCATGTGGTCCTTTGTTTGAGGGGAGATTGTTAGAGGTTGCAAGGGTACAAATTTAACTCCACATTGAGAAACACATGGAAAAATCATAGGTTTATAAGGAATATAATATCTTTATTGGCATAAGGTCTTTTAAGAGAGCTCAAGAGTAAAATCATGAGGACTTAGACCTAAAATGGACAATATCATATTATTATGGAGATATCTTAATTTTTATTGATCCTAACATTATCCCATAGTTTCACCTTTTTCCCTGTTGGAAGAGAAGAGCCACGCTTACTGATGCTTTTATTTTTTTTTTCCTTCTAAAATTTACTTTCTTTTGTAATTAACTGAACTCATGATTAAAAGGTTAAATTTGTTATAATATTTTTTTCATTAATCCATGTCCAGTTCTTCAAATGATTAATTTTAAAGATGATGTATTTGATTTCATAAAAAAAATTTATCGGACACTAGATTAAATCCAAAATTTTAAATATTGCATTGGCCAATCTTCCTATTGAAGGAAACCACTCTGAGACTCAAACAGTAAACGCTTAAGAACTTGTAGAGCAACATTGTCGCTATATCATAGCCCGAGAGATTTAAAATTGTTATAATATTGCAGTGAAAAAAAAGTAAAAATCCTCACTCGGTGCTAGCTCCTCCCTATGCATTAATGCATACAATCTGAAAAGAAAATAAATTACAGACTTTGCCTAACATAATTACTCTTTGCATGAGAGGTTAGATGATCTACCATGTATTTCACATATATTAAAAATCGATCTCATGATCTATTATAACAACACAACCTACGTTACTCATATGTGTCAGCCTGTGGAGCATTAAATTTGTTATAATATTCTACCATTCTAAAAAAAATAAAGTGAAATTCGTCATGACCTCTCCATTACTTGAAAGGGAGTAAATCAAGAAAATTAAACTAATAGAAAAAATTATTATTCTAAATACAATATGTATATATGTCTAATTAATATTTGAGGACATGACTATAATTAAAAGAACTAAACGAACATATATAATCTGATTTTATATCATTCTAAGCTATCTAGGTCCATCAATTGATTTGAGACGAAATCAATTGATAAATTTGAAATAACATAAAACATAGTTATATCTATTCGTCTAGTTCTCCCTCAAATATCAATTTGATATAATATATTAAAAATAATAATTTTTTAAATACGAATTGATATTTTTTAATCGATAATACAATCTAGAAATTAATTGAGGATATTACCTTAGTGATGAACAGTGTCTGAATGATAAAATTGATATCGAATATGGGATTTGAATATTTTTAAAATTATCTATTCGATATGGATAATATAAAAATTTATCTACGTGATTGGTGATTGGGTAGGTAGAAACAAATGATGCAATGAGATATGTATGAACAAGGAGAAGGTTTGGGTAGGCCGAAGCAAATGACGCAGTGACGTGCGTATGAACAAGGAGAAGGTTCTCATAAAGAAAGAAAAAGAAGAGAGACGGCTAGAAAGAGGATGAAAGAATTCGGACAATAAATGATAAATTAGGTAATAGGTAAATTAAATTTAGGAGGATTAATTTTATCTTATGAAAATTTTTCATCGGTCATCAGGATAAATTGAGAAGTGGTTGCAATGAGTAATCTAAAAGCCCAGGTCATCAGGATAAATCGGGAAGCGCTTACAATGAGCAATCTAGAAGCCCAGCGTCCAGCGTCCCATTTGAAGAAAATTTTTTTGTAAAATGTATCATAGCTGAGGATCGAATCGCGAATGTCTAGATTAACGATTAATTATCCTACCGCTGCACTATTGTCCCGGAAGCAAGAATTCGGACAATAAAGAAAAAATTTGATGTGGAATTGAAAGAGAAATTACGGCACCAAATAATTTTGAAGTGTAGTTGTTGCCGTCCTGATTCATTGTTTTTTAATTAGAATTTGTTATTGAAAGTTCGTGTTATAGAAGTAAGCGAACAGCCACGCTTAGTGGTGCTTTGGTTTTTTTTTCCCCAAATTTTACTTTGATTTTGTAATTAAGTAAACTCATGATTAAAAGGTTAACTTATTATTATTATTATTATTATTATTTATTTATTTTAGGTTCAATTTTTTAACCAACTAATATTAAAAAGGATCGATTTGACTATATAAAAGTGGTTTTTAATTCATCATCAGGATAAATCTGACAAAAATACAAATAGAAAATTATATGTATCTTGTAGTTTAGAGAAAATATATCTCGATTTTTTATGGTTTCAAAAAATTACATCGCGGTCCCTAGAAATTAAAATTTGTAACAATCCAATTTTCATGGTTTCAAAAAATTACATCGCGGTCCCTAGACATTAAAATTTGTAACAACCCGATTTCTATAGTTTGGAGAAAGTATATCCCGGTCCTCATACTTTCAGAAAATTACATCGTGGTCCTTATACTTTCAGAGAACTATATTCTGATCCTTATACTTTCAGAAAACTAAATCGCGATCCTCATATTTTCAAAAAAACTAAATCGTAATTCATATGCTCAAAATTGTATATCCAATCTTCGATTGGATTCACCAATTTTGAGAGAAGATTAGATATACAAATTTTGATAATTTTTAGTCAATTTTGTAAACCAATAGTAATATAATATTTGTACAATATTCTTCATAAATTTGAAAATCATGATCAACCTATACATATACACAGTCATAGTATGTTACACATTCCAAGCAAACTGATAGAACCATAATATTTCAATTCATCCCCTAAATAATCACATCATCAATCCAAGTAAATATAGCCAACAAAATCAGATTCATCAACACCAAACTATAATATATAGTGTTCAAATTGAAGTTCATTGATGGAGAGTTGTATTCCTCGTTCCTCTCTGTTTTCATGTAATTTGATGAATAACCATGCTCAATCATCTATTTCCCATTATCATTTGCGTAGCAATTATCGTTGTCTACTATATTTGCGACAAACCACTTCAACCACCCATGAGTATTGCAACAATAATACAACCTACCTAATTTTTTTGAAATTTTGATACCAAAACAGTTGTCAATCAGCCTATGTCATAACTTCATGTGGTTGGTATTTCAAATCATTGTCTTTCGTAACCTACAGCTACATCGCATGTCATCGTCCTCCACAGTTTGTCGTTATCTGCGACAGCACCAGTTGCTATTGCACGCCACAATCACGCTGCAAGCCATCGCCCCTTGCAGTGACGTCAGTCATCTCACCCTCTACATTATGGCACTGCCTTCCATATATCTGAGTTTTATATGCTACGAAGACTCATTTTATGTAAATAAAGCATTTAAATCATGATATTCATGGTCTGTTTGGGAGGAGGTGAAGGAGGTGTAAGTAATGGAAAGATAATTTTTACCCTTGTTTGAGAAGAAGGTAAGGGAAGGAGGTGAGGGAGGGAGGGGGAACTTTTACCCTCCCTTACCCCTCAAATGACCTATTTTCTTACATTCTAAATCGGGGTGTAAGGAAGTTACCTTCCCTTTCCCTTCCTTCCCCTCCCTTCCCATTCCATTAATGAATCTCCTTTGTATTGGTGCAATCGACCCAAATTTGATCGGTACGATCATGAGTTTTAATGTGTGTGCCAATATGATTAAGTTAGATTTTCATATTAGTTTGATGTGTATTTGAGTCATGCAGGACTTGGTGGAACACATATAAGGGAAATCTCATCCTGGTGCTCGAGTCCTCGAGTCAGTAAAGGATGGCGCATCCGAGGGACCGATGAATAAGGAGCAACGGAGTGAAGCCGAGGGAAGCAGACTTCAAGGCATACACGAAGGATGACATCGGGATGAGCCGAGGGCTTGGATGCATCTGAGGGACGAGAGCCAAAGGAAGAGAGCTTCAAAGGGTGACTCCGGAGAGGATGACTCTGAGTGTGTAACTATATCAGTCGACTGGTAGGTGTTGGGATCGATGACACGACTAGAGGGGGTGAATAGCTCGGTCACCCCAATTCAATCTCTCCCTACAACGTTAGCATAAGCGGAAGCTTAATCTAATAATTAAACCAATGCTAACACGTTACCGATTACGTGGTTTGGGGATTGTTTGCTCCTACTCTACGGCGTATCCTTGAGGTGGACGAACCCTTGATCCTTCGGTGGATCACGCCCCGGCAATCTCTGGCTAAGTCTTTCTCCTTCTCGGTGGAGAACAACCTCTCACAATCATTCTTCCTCCTTACAAGATGAAACTAGGGTTTAGTAGGAAGATGAGCACTTGAAGCTTGAGCACTTGAGCACTAAAGTAAAGATCTTGCAATGAAGAGCTAATCTCTCCCAAATCTCAATCTCCCATTTAAATAGTGGAGAGAGTTGTTAAACAAACAGCTCAATCCCGACATCAGTTGACTGCCCCTAGGGCCAGTCAACTAATGCCTCAGCCAACGACTCTATTTTTTAGCAGACCAGTCGATTGGTACCTAGACCAGTCGACTAATCTTTCTGTGAGTTTCTACTTGACGTTGGCAGTCGACTACTTCCTTTGGCAGTCAACTGCCCAGCTTACAAGCTCACTCAAACTCACTCCGAAGACCATCCTTCGCGTATGCCTTGAAGTCCACTTCCTTAGCTTACCCCTTGAAGTTCTCTTCCTTCGGCTCTCGTTCCTCGGATGCGCACACAAGCCCGCGACTCGCCTCCATGTCATCCTTCGCGTATGCCTTTGAAGTTTACTTCCTTGGCTTGCCTTTGAAGTCCTCTTCCTCGGCTCTCGTCCCTCGGATGCTTCACTCCGTTACTCATGTGTGATTCACTAAGTCCTGCACAACTCAAACACACATCAAATCAACATGAAAACCTAACTTAATCATATTGACACACATATCAAAACTCATAATCTACCCAATCAAACATAAGTCTATTGCACCAACAATCTCTCCTTTTTTGATGTGTGACAATATGTTTAAGTTAGGTACAAACATAACAATTAAAAATTAAAATCATAGTATATTAAGACACAAAAACATGCATCCTCCCCCTTAACCTGCCTTATCAAAAGATTTTCAATTTTCACACAAACATAAAGAATTAAGTTAAAATCTAACTTAAACCTTTCATTCTCCCCCTTTGACATCATCAAAAATATTGTCCTAAGCAATATTACCCTTTGGTATCAATTAGGGACACCTTTTATCTTCTGAAAATCCTCAGAAATCATAAAATACAAGTGTCAGTCGACTAAAACAGCTATCAGTCGACTAGCCTCAGCGAATTATCAAATCACAGAATGTTCAGTCGATTGGTCTCTGTACCAGTCAACTGATACCTATTAGTCTGAAATTTCAGCCTTTTGAGCAGAAATTCAGAAATGCATAAAAAATTCCATAAAATTCGGAAAATTATGAAATTTTGCAAATATATTTCTTGTGATATTTTCTAATAGTGAAAAAAATATATTTTCATGAAAAATCTAAATATGTTTGACTTTTCAACCAAAACTCAAATTCTTTGAAAATATTCAATTTTATATCAAACATACATTCTAGTTTTGAAACCATGTGTTTTGCAAACCTATGCCATAGCAAATAAAATACAAAAATATTTTCCAATCATTTGAAATGTTTAACTATGATCTATGAGAAAGATGTTCATTAATTAAACATTTGCTTTCACCATAGTTGATCATTATCACTAATGTGGTACATCCAATAACTCATCAAAATGCCATAAGCATAAGTGAGTTATTTGTATCATCCTAACATCTCATATGCATAAATACAATCATAAATCAAGACAATATGAGATGTTCTAAAGGTACACTCTATTTAGCCCATTTTATCAAAAATTTCTACTTGGGCTAAAATACTCCCCCTTAATGCCTCAAGTCAACCAAATTTTAAAAATTTAAAATTTTAACATATGGTCGACTCAACCTAAATCATCTAATTCTTGAGGATTGACTTTGGTACCCAATAGTAATGTTTCCTAATTGGGTTGACCAAGTACTCCTTAGGGATCCATTTCTTACCTAGGTTTTGGTTTTTGCTTGTCCTCTAGCAAGTAGACAATGATAGATTTTTCCATTGCTAGATTTTTCAAAACCTAATCTCTCTTTCTTAAGACTTGCCCTTTGACTCTCAATGATCATATCTAGGGTCTCCTAGTGCTCTGGTGTTGTCGTGAGTTTGTAGCGAGGTTTCTCCACTCACAAGGAGCGACGCGAGCTAACCAGAGATCTTCCGGGGAGTCATCCACCGACGGATCGGGATCGTCCACCTTACGGACAATCGTGAAGTAGGAGTATGATCTCCGAACCACATAAAGGTTTGGTGTTAGCGTTTGATTGTTTATATTGTTTATAGTTTCGCTTGCGCACGATAACACGTGTAGGAAGAATCGGCGATCAAAGAGGGTGATCAGCTATTCATCCCCTTTAGCTGTACGCATCGATCCCCAACAAGTGGTATCAGAGTCGGGGTCGCTCGTCTACGGACTAACCACCGGGAGAGCAAAAAGCTAGAGGAAATGGCGCTCTAAGAAAGATTAAGGGACGATATATATGCTCCACCTCCCTATGACCACGAAAGTTTTAATTATTGGAGGATGCGCATAGAGGTATGGTTCAACATGGATTGGGACTTAATGATCACACTAAAAGAACCATTTGAAGCCCCAAAGGATAAGCATGGAAAGAAGCTCCGACCAAGATATTGGACCAAGGAGAAACAAACACAATCAAAGGCAAATGAGAAGGAAATTTCAATATTACTTAAGGTTTTGCCTAATGATATAATTAGTGGTGTAGGTCAATACAAAAATGCTCACGAGCTATGGAGCAAGATGATAGCTTTACATCAAAACCCTACACAAGTTCAAGTAGTGGAAGAGCCCAAGGAAATGAGCTTAATGGTCCAAGAAGAGGAGAAGGACAAATCGAATGAGGAAAGAAACTCAACTTCCGAAGAGGAGGAGAAAGAAGAAAAAGAATCATCCACCTCCTCGAGTGAAGCGGCACAAGATGAAGAAGAAGTCTCCACTTCAAGGATTGAGGGGGAGGAGACACCATCCTCAATACCGGAGCAAGAAGAAGCTTCCACCTCCACCAAAGCAAAGTCAAAGGACCACATTATTTGCTTTGGGTGTAATGAAAAGGGACACTATAAGGATAAGTGTCCAAAGGGTAAGAAAAAGGAGGTAAACCCTAAACCCAAGTCAATTTCTTTAAATTCTAACATGGGTTGTAGGGAAAAGAAAGAGAAGAAGCATATAAGGTGCTTCACGTGTGGTGAGCTAGGACACTACCACACCAAATGCTCAAGGAAAGGAGAATTCATGAAATTAGAGCATTTGAGAAAATGGGAGAGGAAGAAGAAGAAGAAAAATTTACATCAAGGGGGAGCTACAAGAGTAAGGGAGGTAATCCCTAACTTTAAGCATAATTCAAATTCCTCTATGCATGTTAGAAGTAATGGAAATCATTTACCCATACATAATTTTGGATTTAAATATCATGATAGGAGTAGGGTTAATATTGTAGATCAAAACCCTAAGAAAATCATGCATCATGAAAAATCCAAGACCATTAGACCTAAGGACCATGACATTAATTCCAAGAAGGGGAGACACATGCCTAGAGTGGGTAGGTCTAAGAATGTCCAAAGTGGACATGTTGATTCTAGGTTTAAAACCCTAAAAAGGAAAAAATCAAGCTTTAAAGGCAAAGCTAGATAAATTAGAGAAAATCCTAGATAGATTCACTATTTGATCTAAGTGTTTTGGTATGGCGTTGGGTGGTCAAAACCCAACAATGATAGATCGGGTTTAGGATACCGATCTAAGTTCTCCGATGCCAATGAAAAGAAATATGCTAGGGTAGCATATAACTATGGCAAGGAGGAGAAGACCAAGAATGGCAAGGGAGTGTCATTTAAGGGTAAAAGGACCTTAACTAAGGACAAGTTGTCCAAAGTTAAAGGGAAGAAGTGCTTAACCAAGGACAATGTGTCCAAAGTTAAGAAAGTTAAGGTTGTAGGCCAAGAGTCACCGGAGGTACACCGGTGTGGCCTAATGTTCGTTGAGTCACCTAGGAAGGTGGCTAAGGCTAAGAGCTCAAAGAGGAGCTCTAGGAGTCAAGTTGGGACCCATGGTCTATGGATCTCAGGAGGATTTCTCCCGGAAGTCTAGATGGGTCATGAAGTATGCCAAAGAAGTTGGAGACGGACTTGAGTCTCAATTCTAGGGTTTTGGCTCATGGGTGTGGGATTCATGCATGAAAACATGACATTGGGGTCATATTGCATGAAAAGTAATTCTTGATGTATTGATACCATATAAAACAATGCTAGGAATGCATTGAGGGTTGGTATGAGTAGATACATCAAGGGGAAGTCAAAACTAGGACTTTAGGTTAAGGTTCAATTGAATCATTTAGCTAGTTTTAGGTTTTGTGTCAATCTTGGGATTGGTGATAGATACATTTTTGAATGTATTTTTTCCAAGTAAACACAGGTACGACAAACCTCTCCACAAAATTTAGGAATTTTTAAAGATTTATGGAATTAGTTATGCATTTCTGAAATTGGGTTAGAAATGCTGAAATGGCTGAAATCAGGGTATTAGTCGACTGGTCAAGGGGTAGTCGACTGATAATTCTGTGAATTGGGATTTCGACAAGGTCAGTCAACTGGTAACTGTCGCAGTCGATTGATACGGGCTAAAACTGTTTTTCAGCAGTCGAAAAGGGTCCTAATGATGTAAAACAAGGGTATAATCTTATGGGGGGTTAATACAATTTGTTTATGATTATTAAAGGTTAAAGGATCCAATAAAAGGGAAATTGTTGGAGTCCTTTTGATGTGTGGCAAAGAGGGAGAAGTGTTAGGTTTAAGTGGAAAACTAAACACGCCTTTGCGTGAAATCCTAAGTCAAGGTAGAGCTTAGGTAAAGGAGGAGCATTGTTGCTCATTTATTGGCAAAGGAAGAATCTTGGAGATATTCTTAAAAAGCCTTTATAAATCCAATGTAGGGGGAGCCTTGGAGAGGTTCTTAAAAAAACCATTATGGGAAAAATCCTAACTCTTGGAGAGTTTAGGTGTGAGGATGCCTTGTAGGATCCATGCATGTTTGCATTGCATATGCATTGACGGTATAAGTCTAAGGTGAAGCCTTGGCAACGTAAGTCCAAATGTTTATTTAGCATTGTATTTGCTATTGTTTTTCCCTAACTTAAATGGATTGCCAAATATCAAAAAGGGAGAGATTGTTGGAGCAATTTATGGTCCGGAGTGACCATGTGTTTTGATGTTTGGGCAAAGGGTTTAAGTTAGGTTAACCCTTATATTTGATATGTGTATTTGAGTGTGCAGGTTTGCAGGATACACATAGACTTAGCTGGACGGCTTCGGGTCCAGTGAAGGATGGCATGAGGAGACAAGTTGTGAGCTTGTATGCATCCGAAGGACTGTTGACAAAGCAGGAACGATGAGCCGAGGGAAGAGCACTTCGAGGCATACACGAAGGATGGCATGAAGACGAGCCGCGGATTCGTATGCATCCGAGGGACGAGAGCCAATGTCGAAGAAGGCTTGAAGGTAACAAGTCGAAGCTGCAAAGGAAGAGTCAACTAAGTCGTGAGGGTCCGAGTGTGGGAGAATTGTACTCGAGAAGAGAAATCCTAGGTTTAGGGTTTGGGCAGTCGACTGATACTTGGATCAGTCAACTGATGAAGACCATAGAAAGATCAATCGACTAATCAGAGGATCAATTGACTGATGTCGGTTGGAATTCAAACGTTGGGATGTAACGCTCGAATCCGAGGTAGACCAGTCGACTGGTATTGACACCAGTCGACTGGTAACGGGTGTTTTCAGCCTTGAGCTCTATTTAAGAGAGCTCGGTTTGGCTGGGCAAAGGTTGACAAAATAAGCTTGTTTAGAGCTTATTAGTAGTCTCCTAGTGCTCAGGTGTTGTCGTGAGTTTGTGGCGAGGTTTCTCCACCCACAAGGAGCGACGCGAGCTAGCCGGAGATCTTCCGGGGAGTCATCCATCGACGGATCGGGATTGTCCACCTTACGAACAACCATGAAGTAAGAGTATCTTCTCCAAACCACGTAAAGGTTTGATGTTAGCGTTTGATTGTTTATATTGTTTATAGTTCCGCTTGCGCACGCTAACACATGTAGGAAGAATCGGCGATCAAAGAGGGTGATCGGCTATTCACCCCCCTCTAGTCGTACACATCGATCCCCAACAGAGAAGAATTCCTCTAGAGATGTTTTCTCTAGATCCTTGGATATATAGTACGAGTCCACCATTGAGCTCCAATTTGATGTTCTTGGAAATGCATTGATGGCTTTCATCAAGATGTCTCGGTTGGATAGTTGTTCTCCTACAGTTGTTATTCCATTAAGTATTTCCTTAAATCTAGCATGTAAATTTGATACCTTTCCTCCTTTATTAAGTTTGATATTGTCGAGTTGGGATCGGAGAAGATCTCTCTTTGTCATTTTTGCCTTCGAAGTGCCCTCATGAAACTCTATTAGCTTATCCCACAAGTCTTTGGCACTTGAGTAGCTCCCAATCCTTGCGACTTCTTGTTGGGGGAGCACACTTAGTAGATGGTGCAAGGGTTTAGAATTTGTCAAGTAGTCATCCCTTTACTTCTTGCTCCATCTTATCTTCTCAAGCAACTTATTTTCTTGATCCCTAGGCACTTTAAAACCGTTTTCAATGATTAGCATTATATCAAAATCGGTGTTGAAAAATATCTTCATCCTTTTCTTCCACCAAGCAAATTCTCCTTCAAACTTTGGCGATTGGATGTGCGAGTCGGCCATTTCAATGATTTTGCTCTTCTTGACAGTTAGTCCGTTGAAGGCATCCTTGCGCTCTAATACCACTTGTTGGGATCAATGGCACGGCTAGAGGGGGTGAATAGCTCGGTCATCCCAATTCGATCTCTCCCTACTGTAGGGACCGGGTGCATGTCGACAAGGATACGAGTTCGTAAAATTTAAAATTTTTACGTGCAGCGGAAGAGTTTGCATAAAATAATTTCCTAAATTATTTTAACTTCGTATCTAGCATGCAACCTTATAGTGTATCGACATAATCATAAAATAAAAGTTTGCGAAAAGTAAACTAATTTACCAAGTACCTTGCGTAACTCGAAGTAAGGGACGAGATCCAACCGTAGCGTCCCTTGGAAGCTTCGCCTCTATTCGCGTCCACGCCGAGTTCTCTTCGGGATGACTTCGCAAAGTCACGAGTTTTGTGCCGACGAGAACTACTAGATTCTCGGAAGGCACAACTAGATGAACAAGAGAGGAAAGATAGGAAACTAACCAACGAAGTAACGGAATCGAATTCCGAGAAGAGAGGAGTCGCTATCCGCTTCTTCTTCTTCGCGTTCGGGTTCTCCTTCTTCTTCTTGAAGCTCACGCCAACCTCAACTAAGGGAGGAGTTGCGCCGACCCTAAGTCACCAAGTGGGCGCCGGCCCTAGGCTCCAAGTGGGCGCCGGCCCTAGGCAAGAGAGGGATAGGGAGAAGAGAAGAGAAGAGATTAAGAGAGAGAGAGAGAGCTCTATGATTCAATTACTTGAATTGGAATTAAGGGCTAGCCTTTGGTTCCTTTATATAGTAGCAACTCCTTTGCTAAGTCTCCCTCTAAACCGAATTAACGGAATTAACGGAATTAGTTATAAGAAATTTATCTTATAAATTTTCTTATTCCTTATTCCGTTTAAGCCTAGTCTTATTATAACCATTTATAATAAAACAAATTAGTTATCATAAGAAATTTATCCTATAAATTTTCTTATGAATTTTATTATAACTAACTTTATAATAAAACTAATTATTTATCATAAGAAATTTATCTTATAAATTCTTATGAATTAATTCCGTTTAAACCAAGTTTTTATTATAAACTAATTTATAATAAAAAATTAATTCTTCTTCTCTTTAAATTATGGAATAAATTTTATAAGAAATTTATAAACTTTCTTATTATGGAAAAATCAATTCATAATTGATTTTATAAAATTAAAATAAACCCAATTCATGGATTATTTTAATCTTCCATAAAAGAATAAATTTTTATAAATTTATTTATATAAATTTCTTTATACAAATTTATTTATCCATGATTTATAAAATAAATCGTGCTTGATTTATCTTATTAATTAAACCAATTAAATTGGTTTTTCTCCCTTTAATGGCCGGCCACCCAAGGAGGGTTAACACCCTCTTTGGCCGGCCAAAACCGACCCGAACCGGTCGCGAATTAAACTCATTTAATTCGCCCAAAAGCCTTCAAAAGACTTAGCCATTTTTAGCTTCCATTGCGCCTCTGATTAACTCAGATTCGACTTATTTCTCTTGATCGAAAAATCCAATTTTCAACTCGTTTTAAATCCCTCGGATTACTCATAGTGCGTGTGACTAAATAGGCTTTCGATTTATGTTGGCCGTCTATAATTAACTAATTATAGAACGATCATGAGTGGCACCTAGTAGTACATCATGATCCCCAATTAATCGAAAGATCAACGGTTTGACCTCAGAAGAAATTATTCTGAAACCCTTCAGCAGCTCTAATGAATCGTGCCCCATTCCCTTCACCACCTTATACCCACTTGGTTCAGGACACGGTCAATGGTGTCAGTCCCCACTAGGCTGACTACGTCACGCCTAGCCCAAGTAATGTCTTACTCGTCCTTTGGATTTCTAATTACTCTCATGTATTTTAGAGACTCTCACTCTAAACATGATATGCTCTGGCCAGAGGCTTTGAGTAACAATCCGACGATAGGCCTGGGTATACATCTCCTCGCAAGGAGTGGTGAATCCTTTGTAGGCTGTTCAAACATCTTCGGGCACTTCGGCTTACACCCGATCATCCTGGGTCCACACCTCCTTGGAGATGCTTGCTTAAGATGTCAAAGTATAAGTCTCCATGACCAAGATGACTTGAACACCGCAAGTCAAAGGAACATCGCACTTAAGCCGCAGTAAGATCTTCATTGACATATCTACATGTAGATTCCCATATGAAGTCTTACAGCTAGTCACTCCAATGAACTAGTTCCCTTAACTAGCATCCATGTTTATCTCCGGACATCCCAATGCCACCAGCCAGTGAGAATCAGCTGATTAGAGAATAACCCATGCTAGTCTCAACAGAATTGATAGTGTCCGTTTTTATCAATTCATCTACTAGGGATATTTTCAATACTTCACATTTGCGCATTTAGAGATAATCACTAGTTGTGATCTCATCACAAATTCTCTTATGCTGTGAGTTGTATTGCGGACATTCAGTAGATGAGTTTAAGATCCCAATCAAATACACAAGCATGTATACTCAAATAGTGAATTATCATTTATTAATATAAATGTTTTACAATCATAAGGCGATTGTCTTAGGACACTTCTCTCATATCACTAACACCTACAACGTTAGCACAAGCGGAAAACTTAATCTAATAATTAAACCAATGCTAACACGTTACCGATTACGTGGTTCGGAGATTGTTTGCTCCTACTCCACGGCGTGTCCTTAAGGTGGACGAACCCTTGATCCTTCGGTGGATCACGCCCCGGCAATCTCCGACTAAGTCTTTCACCTTCTCGGTGGAGAACAACCTCTCACAATCCTTCTTCCTCCTTACAAAATGAAACTAGGGTTTAGGAGGAAGATGAGCACTTGGAGCTTGAACACTTGAGCACTAGAGTAAAGATCTTGCAATGAAGAGCTAACCTCTCCCAAGTCTCAATCTCCCATTTAAATAGTGGAGAGAGTTGTTAAACAAACAACTCAACCCCCACATCAGTTGACTGCCCCCAAGGCCTGTCGACTGATGCCTCAGTCAATGACACTATTTTTTAGCAGACCAGTCGACTGGTCGACTGGTACCTCGACTAGTCGACTGATCTTTCTGTGAGTTTCCACTCGACGTTGGCAGTCGACTGCTTCCTTTGGCAGTCAACTGCCCAGCTTACAAGCTCACTCAAACTCACTCCGAAGACCATCCTTCGCGTATGCCTTGAAGTCCACTTCCTTAGCTTACCCCTTGAAGTTCTCTTCCTTCGGCTCTCGTCCCTCGGATGCGCACACAAGCCCGCGACTCACCTCCATGTCATCCTTCGCGTATGCCTTTGAAGTTTACTTCCTTGGCTTGCCTTTGAAGTCCTCTTCCTCGGCTCTCGTCCCTCGGATGCTTCACTCGGTTACTCATGTGTGATTCACTAAGTTCTGCACGACTCAAACACACATCAAATTAACATGAAAACCTAACTTAATCATATTGACACACACATCAAAACTCATGATCTACCCGATTGAACATGGGTCGATTGCACCAATAGTAGGGACACCAGTCGACTAAGCTTTCTGTAAGTTTCGAACAGCAAGATTAGTCGACTGGTCTGGATGGCAGTCTACTGATCCATTCAAAAACTAGTCGTTTGGCTAACCGTTGGCTAAGCACCAGTCGATTGGTCCTAGTGGCAGTTGACTGGTGTTGGAGGCTGAGTTGTTTTGTTAACTGCTCTCTCCTCTATTTAAAGGAAATCTTGAGTCTTGAGAAGGGTTAGTTGTTTTCTGTGTAAGGCATTCTTGCTCAAGTGCTCAAGCATTCAAGTCTACTCTCTTCCTCAAACCCTAGTTTCTTTCTTGTAAAGAAAAGAGAGACTTTGTGAGGGGTTGCACTCCACCGAGAAGGAGTGAGCTCTAGCCGGAGATAACCGGGGACTAATCTACCGAAGGATTAAGGGGTCGTCCACCTCAAAGACATGTCGTGAAGTAGGAGCAAACAATTTCCGAATCACATAAAAGGTAATGTGTTAACATTGTTTCTAATTGTAGTTTGCATTTTCGCTTGCTCACTAACCTTATAGGAAGAAACTAACGAATTGGGTGAGAAATTATTCACCCCCTTCTAGCCAGTCCATCGGTCCCAACACCCTCACCCCATCCAAACAGAGGGTTAGTATTTTTAGTGGGATCCCATCTAATTGAGTATATAGAAAAGTAATTCTTCAACTATATTAATAATTAGTTAAGAGAGTTTTAATTTGTATATATTAAGATTTAACTTTGATGTATAATTGAGAAATTATATTCTTTTGTACATTGGTATATATTTGTAGGTAAATTTTAAAAAAAATTATTATAATTTTATAAAAGAGAGACTATTTTATATTTTTTTTTCACAACTTAGAAACTGTTTTACTTTAATATTCATAGGTTAGGGATGATTTTATTTTTAATATGTTTAAATGAAATATCGTGAAAGGATGAGTTGGTCATTTCATTTTTTTATTAAAAAATATTATGAATAAATGATATGAGAGATTAAATTCAAGTAAATTAAAATGACAGAAATTATTTTACAAGCAGCTTGAACATTAAGAATGAAAATGAATTTTACCCACTTCGTATCTTATTATCCTTCATAGCTTCTAAAGCGATGTGTTCAAGATAATCATGACTTGCATTTAAAATATATCTCTAGGATATGCCAATTATGCACCAAAAATGTACCAAACGTGTCGATCGTTTTATAATGTAATTAGACGTGAGATTGAAACAGATTGAGTTGACAGTTGACTAGGTGCTCCACAGAAATCCACTTGACTATGTTCATAGTTTCATTCCTTAAGAAGAAGAGTTCGAAGTATATACGTTTTCGTTAGGTAAATTAATTAACGAATGATCAATTTTTTTAGTTTCATCAGCAATATCGGATATTAAACTCCAAATATATATTGATTATTTTCAGATTTCAGGCGGTATACATCTCATTACAGGGACCTTCTTTTCAGAATCGAGGTGAAATCTTAAGAAGAAGAAGCGTCAAATTACCGACTTTTGGATGCAGACCGGAAGAAATTCAGTGTTTATCGCTAGTTCAGTCTGCAACTATGGAGGACGACGGTCTCGATGGAGAGTCCCGGACCGAAGCCCAAAAGCACGCCCCAGTCGAGCCCCTCGCCGGTGGTGGCGTGGCCCTCCGCGGCCGAGCGTTTCCGCATCTCGTCCAGGATGAACAGCACCGTGGCGCTCTGCATGTTGCCGTACTCGCTGAGTACGTGCCGCGTCGCGGCGAGCCGGTCCTTCTCCAGCCCGAGCCGCGCCTCCACCTGGTCCAGGATCGCTCGACCGCCGGGGTGAACCGTCCAGAACAGCTGGTTCCAGTCCGACAGCCCCAGCGGCGAGCACGCCGTCGTCAGGCTCTGCTCGATGTTGCTCGCGATGATCGACGGAAGCTGGCTCTTGAGGTGGAAGGTCAACCCAATTTCACGGAGGTGACCGCCCACCGCCTCTTCGCTTTCCGGAAGCATCACCTGCGGTGCCAAAGATTTGATTTTTAAAGTTCGATCGATATCAAAAGATCAAATTTTGCTTAATTTCGACAGAATCTGTGCTTACTTGGGACGCCGAAGCGATTTCGAAGATGGGGCGCTCGACGCCATCGACGGGGTCGGACCCGACCACAAGCGCAGCGGCGCCGTCGCCAAACAGTGCCTGCACGAAGAGGCTCTCGATGTGGGCTGGGTGGGGGCCGCGGTAGGAGAGCACGGTGACCTCGGAGCAGACGGCGAGCACCCGTGCGCCGCGGTTGTTCTCCGCGAGGTCCTTGGCGACGCGGAGGGCGGTGCCGCCGGCGTGGCACCCGACGTTGTAGAGCATGACGCGATTGACGCTCAGTGGGAGCCCGAGCAGCTTGAGGAGCTGCAGGTCGGAGCCGGGCATGTCGATTCCGCTCGCGGAGCAGAAGACGAGGTGCGTGATGTCCGATTTGGGGCGGCCCCACTCCTTGATCGCCTTCTCCGCCGCCTCGTTCGCCAGCTTCGGCACCGCCTCCACCACGATCGCCTGCCGCGCGTCGAACGACGGCGCCATGGGAGCCAGCAAACTAGGATTCTCCCGTAAAATCTCCTCGGTCAAGTACAGGTGCCTCTTCCTGATCGCCGCTTTCTCACCTACACATTTAATCGAACAGGTCAGACTCACCCTCCCAAACCCACCAAACAACCAATTCCTAACATAATCATCGATCATTCTGCTCGAATTACAAGCAATCATTCAATCAAACTACATAAATCTTACAGATGCGCCTAAACTTGGCTTTGAGTTCCTGCAGATGCTCGGAGTTGGTGACCCGGAAATAGAAGTCGGGATAAGCGTTCTGATCGACGACGTGGGTGGGGTTAGCGGTGCCGATGGCCAAGATCGTCGCCGGCCCGTCGGCGCTGTGAGTTATACGGTAGCCGTTCACTTCCATCGCCGGCGAGAAGGTCACAGAACCGATTAGTTTATTAGTCGGCAAAGAATGACGCGTGTTGCCGTGCAAGTAGAGAAGTCTCAATTGTTAGTTATATCGACGATTGGAAACTCCTGGCGGATGTTATTGGGAATCGGCCGGACCGGTCCGGTCCGGTCCAACAATCCGCTCTTGACAGCCGCGGGGTAGGTGAAGACCACGAGAGAAATGCCTACCCATTTTTTAAACGTTGCTGCAGCTCGATTTGCAATGCGCGTAGGGTGGCCAGTCGATTATTTATCACTTAATCCGAACCGTCCGATTGCAGGAGAAGCGGTTCGGGCGGGGGACCACCAACTTTTTGGTCGACCAACCATTTGAGATTCTGCTCTATTTTTGACGTGTCATCAGCTGATGTTGATCAGTCACGGTCCGGGAATAACTGAATAGTTAGCCTCCTGGGTAAGAGTAAGACCATGCTAAATCTCCCAATTAGTGGGGTTTAAGTAAGTTATTATGAAAAAAACAAATAGCGAGAGTAATGAAAATGACAGGTCATTAGGCTTAAGCAAAAGACAAATCAAAGAATGTGTGTGGCTAAGGTTAAGCAGTTGTGTATTTTTTTTATTGTTTTTAAACAAGAAAAGTAACCACCGGATGCGACGGGGATGATGGACGATGTCTCAAGCAAATCCATCCAGCGTCATGATGACGCAAGTCTGCGGTCATCTCGAGTCGGGTTATATTCATTTCCTGTCTTTCGTGACCCTGGGAATTGGCAGAGATGTCATCGAAGCCAAACCGAACAGTTAGAGGTTCGGCTTCTTCCATTTGCTCCTGAGTTCTATTTGAATTCGATTTAAATTTTAATTTTTAAATTTGAGTTTGATTCATGAAATTAAATAGTTTATGAACAGTCTGTAGTTGAACTCGTTAACTTAATTCGAATCAATATTTTTTTTAAATCGAGATCTACTAAAGACTTAACTCTTTTACAACCCTACGAATTCGATTGGATCCGCTATCACAACCTATTACAAGTGTCGATATCATAATAAATTTAGTGTTGGTATCTTATTTTATTTTTCCTTTTTTTTTTGTATTTATAATATTTTGCCAAGGGCAAATAATTTTTTTAATATGTAATCTTGAAAATTAATCCGAATGAATGTGTGAATGAAGGTGATGCGATCCATTAGGTGGTGCTAGAGTCATCTCTATCCTCATCCAGTAGCATATCAAAGCATCTATATCTTCAAAAAGTAGTATTAGATTCAAGGTTCTTAAATATATTGGACAAAAACCGACATCCATAATTACTAAAATCATCAAAGGTTTTCATCAAATAGTCAACAGAGTATTCTCATGTCAAAAGAACAATTAGAGATGACTTACAAGGGCATACACTGTTAATTAGATATATAATAAGTGTGAATTGTGCAAGCCACACAAGGATATTTAATGGAGCATTTGAAAATGATTTTCATTGTTTTATTGACTATATTCCCTATTTTGTAAGAAAGACAAGGCAACCATTCAAAGATATTGGTCGTGCAGTCTTTAGAGGTAATTCAGTGTTAATTAATTATATGTAATTAAGACAGAGTCACATAAACAAACTATTCAGAAAAGACAGCAGGCAGTTAGGCCAGTGCATTAACAATCGAGGAAGATATCTTTATCTTCTATAGTGCAATAGTATTTGAATGTTCTGTAGTGTATACTATTTGAATATATTTCTGATATGAAAAATAATTGAGAGCACAAGTCCAAACATTTGTTTAGAGTAATTTAAATTGGGTAGCATATAATGAGCCTGGGTCTGGGAAATATTGGTCCTTTGAAGACAATGCCTTGTGCGTCAATTAGTTGGTTAAGTTGTTACAAATCATGAAGTAGCTAGATGGCAATGACAGGTGCTAAAGATTAAACAAAGACAAGTCAAAAATTTAAAAAAAAAAAAAGGAAAAGAAAAGATTATCCTACATCATCATGATGCGAGAGTGAGATCATCTTCACAACTGTTGTTTTTTTTGACAATCCTGTTAGGGTCCAATTAATTTCGAAGATGGACGGTTTGGTCCCACGTATTACCACCGTATAAATTCTATATGATCCCGACCTAACTTATGAGTAGCTCGACCGGTCAACATGACACCTCATTAAGATAGGTCATTGTCAGGAGAGCCCCGACAGCCCGGCATAGTAGGGCATGAAACGTTGCGGATGGCTATTGGCTCAAGTCCAACTCGGGTTGGATCACCTGATTGGATGGTTAACCAGGTACAGTCTAAATTAGCCCCAACAAGAAACACCGAGTGTTCGACCTAATGTTAGTCGGTCATCACCTGGTCGACACCCGGTCGATATTCTCCCTGTGTTATAATCCTATTTTCCGAATGATGAGTCGGTCAAGCCAGGACCGAATATCCTACGACTCAGTGTGACACAAATGCTCCGACCGGTATGTCATTAGCTGCATAGCTAGGTTTCACTCGGGGTAACCGGTCGACGCACCCTTTTGGTGCACTTCGACTAGGGAGTTTCGCTATCCATGGCAGTACCTACCCTCTGACGCCACACTGATAAAGGTAATACTGAGTCAGCGTAAGTCGGCTCGAACTTGACACCACTTGTGTCTGAATCATGGATATTCCGTTGACACAGTACCTTCCTGACAAGCTCTGGCAACCTATACCACGACGTCCCTTGTGTATGTCAGGATGAGGCAGCACCGGTTGGCGAGCTAATAGTGACCCCTGATTCTGTCCCCACATGAGATAAAATATGGCAGATGTAGGGCAGAGGTTGTCGGCTCTCCCGACTATATAAGACTCTCCTTACTTCACCTACAGGTATACGTAATTTTTCTAGCTACAATTGCTTTTTCTCCAGTTTCATCTTCTCCACCGGATACTGACTTGATCGTCGGAGGACCTTGCCGAGAAATTCTCTCGCTGACAGTCATCTTTCTTGTAGGAGGGACGCTAGCTGGAGCAGTTCTTCATGCCACCTTGCTCTTGGGAGTTCACCTCACTCTTCGACATGATCATATTTGGTGCTAGAAGGAGGACATTTCACCTAATTGAGAGCGCAAGATGGAAGAACCCAACCGAGTGACGATCACAATTACACCAAAAGAGTACAAGTTCCTAATGGCTACCCAAGCCCAGAAGACCCCTCAGTTGCCTGTGCATGCAAGTAGCCCAGCTACACGGTTTCCCGAGCCCTCGACCATGGGCAACTCAGCGAGTGGGGTAAACGCTGTCAAGCCCGAAGGCAACTCAATCCCTTTTCCCCCTGCGTTTTACCGAGCTAGAGGAGATGAGGCTCACTCTAATCCTGACGAGGCGTCCGCATCCAGTCAGACGCACCGGCAGCGTCCGGATAAGGGAAAGGGTCTGGCCGACCCCACGCCGGCTCCCCCAACGCATTGCCCGTTTTCATTTCAAATCCTCGAGAATCCGGCCCCCAAGCATCTCCGATTCTTCACCATCCTGGAGTACTCGGGAGCCAACAATCCCGAGGAGCATCTCATAAAGTTTGAGAACGTCGGCTTACCCTTCCCTTATCCGGACGATGCCGGTGCGTTGGGGGGGGGGCCCAACAATCTCGGGAGTTTGAGGGCGTCAAATGTCGTGCTTTCTTAACGACCCTGTCGAGGCCGGCTCAGCGATGGTTCAATCGGCTCCCAAGTGGTTCCATGCCGAGTTTCGAGGAGCTTAAGAGGTTGTTCATGCAGCACTTCGCGAGCAGTCGGAGGTACCATAAAATCAGTCTCAACCTGTTCACATTAAAATAAGGTCCAAAAGAATCGCTCTGAGCCTACATCAAGAGGTTCAACGGGGTGGCTATGGATGTACCGACTGCCACTCCTGAGGTTCTCATCAGTGTGTTTTCCCAGGGGTTACAGGAGGGAAATTTCCTCCATTCACTGATTAGGAAGCCCCCGAAGGACTTTGACAGTCTATTGGGAAAAGTTGACAAGTATATCAACATGGAAGAAGCCTAAGCCGCACGGAAAAAGGAAGTCAATGGCACCCCAGCACCGAGTCCCCCACAGAATAGCCGCCCGCCAGGAGGACCCATCTGTAGCCCTAGAGGGGCAATCGACCAGGTGGGGATGGAGCGAAGACACGTGCAGTAAGTAGCTCAAGGATGTTTACCGACCCGGTGGAGGCCTTATTGCGCTTTCCATCAAAGTAACACACACAGCACCAAAGAGTGACGACAGGCCAGGAGAGGTCGGGCCCCTATCACTCGTGGGCGGGGGCGTCAGCTCTCCCCAAGGCGTGACCTAGGTCAGGGAAGTCCCTCAGCCATACCAGCGATAGGAGAGCCTAGGCGGAATATACCTGTCGCTCGTAACCTATTTCCCCTCGAGGAGCAGGTTGAGCCCAAAGAATTGGATGAAGAACATGTCAACCAGTAGAATGTCATCCGGGGAGGGGTCCATGTGATCTTGGGTGGACCAACTGAAGGAGACTCGAACCTAACCCGAAAGGCCCAAGTACGCCCACTGGAAATTCACCAGGTGGGACGAGTGTCGCCCAAGCGCAAGACCCTCATACAGTTTTGAGCCTCAGGACCTGCAAGGATTGGAGGCCCCCCACGACGACGCCCTAGTTGTCACTGTTGTGATTGCCAACTATCAAATCCAGCTCACCATTGTAGTCACAGGCAGCTCGGTAAATATACTGTACAAGAGAGCTTTCGACCAATTGCATATCGAGCCGTTGCAGTTGTAGTGGCTACACCATTGTTCGGATTTACTAGGAACCAGGTGCAGCCGATCGGGGAAATACGTCTGGTTGTGTCCCTTGGCGAAGAGCCCCTGAAAAGAACTAGGTGGTCCACCTTCCTAATAGTGGACACCCCTTCAGCATACAACGTGATCTTGGGACAACCGACCCTCAATGAGTTCTGAGCAGCGGTCTCAACCTTTTATCTCAAGATAAAGTTTTCGGTCAACGATAAGGTCGGGGAAGTTAAAGGAGATCAATGAATGGCGCATCGATGCTATGTGGATGACGTTCGGACAAAGAGCCAGAAATCAAGGCAAACACCCACCAGCTGCAATATGGTGCAAGCTTCTCCTGGGGCGGAACTGCATGAAGACAAAGAGGAGGCCCAGCTACTATCCGACTGGACTAAAACCAAAGTCAGGATAGCGGGGGGTTTGCCTGACGAATTAAAGAAGTCGCTGTTGGATTGCTTGGTGCGGAACTAGGATGTGTTCGCCTGGTCGGTAAAGGATCTACAGGGGGTCCGATAGGAGGTGGTTGAGCACCATTTGCACGTGTATCCGAACACCAGACCGGCCAAATAGCACAAGAGGGATTTCAATACAGAGTAGAATAAGGTCATCCGAGCGGAGATTGAGAAGCTGTTGGAGGCCAGAGACATTAGAGAGATCCAATTCCCGGCCTGGCTAGCTAATGTGGTCCTCGTGGCCAAACCTGATAACAAGTCGCGAGTCTGCATGGACTTCCGTGGCCTCAACCGAGCTTGCCCGAAGGACTGCTATCCCATGCCAAGGATCGATCAGAAGAAGCATTTTTGCACGTACCATCGATCAATAAGCCATCCGACTGAGGAGTGCTACACCCTTAATAATCACTCTCGGAAGGTCCTCGAACAAAAATCATATACGCTGAGGTATTCTCCTAAGCCATATCACAGTACATCCTGAGCAAATTAATTTGGCTCTATCAT
Organism: Boesenbergia rotunda; assembly: GCA_024364735.1. Taxonomy (NCBI): domain Eukaryota; kingdom Viridiplantae; phylum Streptophyta; class Magnoliopsida; order Zingiberales; family Zingiberaceae; genus Boesenbergia; species Boesenbergia rotunda. Next base: position 111,515 of record JAGFNQ010010230.1, read on the forward strand.
AGTACTTCTTAGCTGCACCCTCCAACTCGGCTTCCAAGGAAGAGATAATAGCTTGGGCTAACTCAATCTCAATCCTCAAGTGTTCAGACACACTTGAGAGTAGCAGATTTTCTTCTTGAGCCCAAGAAGCCTCAGCTTTGGCCTCTTCCAGAGCCCAAGCGGGAGTCAAGTTTGCATTTCCAACTCCTCAATCTTCTTTTAAAGCAACCTGATATGCTTCACCAAATGAGGCACCCGGTTGTGGATGAACATATGCTCCGAGCATAAATGCCCACGCAGGTTAGGATTAACTGAAGTGAAAGATTGTAACTTGTTGATACAAGATAAATTACCTTAAGCATAGTATCATTTGCCTTGTGGATAATGGCGTGGATATCCATGTTGTTCAATTCCTAGGAGTACTCCCCCTCTTTGATGAGAGCCATTATGTTGGCTCGTCATGTCGCTTCTACCTCCCAGGAAGGTCCTTCTGTCGATGGTGCAACAACCCGCGGGGGAGGGGGGGGGATTTGGGACCCCGATTGCCTTCCAGTTGATAAGCTTGATTCAGAAGAACTTGGCTGAGCAGCCCTGGCAAGGTAACCTTCGAGTTGAGCAGCCCTAACAAGGGAGCCTTCGAGATGATCTGATGTTGCAAAGGGAGGCCTGCTTGGCTGTGTCGACAAGCTCTATTGGCAAAACATCACCAACCGCTCACGCTTCTTCTGAGGAGTCATAGGAGGTGATGGCATATTAACCTCCTCAACTTCAGTAGTCTCTATATAGGATCGGATGGCCGTCTAGAGGGGGATGAATAGACATTGCCCCACAATTACTCAGTTTGCACCTACACTTGTTAGTACCGCAAGCGAAAATACAATTTAACTAAACTACGAGGAGAGATAAAACGTTTAATGTGGTTCAAAAATAAAGCTCCTACTTTACAATTGTATGTAAGGTGGACGATCCCTATTCCGTCGGTGGATTAGTCTCCGGAGAACCTCCAGCTAGCTCACATAGCTCCTTGTGAGTGGAGAAACGTTACCACAACCTCAACCAAGACCTCTTGGCACCACAAGAACACTTGAGCACAAGATGACTACTAATTAGGATTAACCACTACTAATTTCGTCAACCCTAGCCAGTCAAACTTAGCTCTCTTTAATAGAACTCATTTGCTAAACTAGCCGTTACCAGTCGACTAGTACCAACCTCAATCGACTGCTTCAGCCGAATTCGAACGTTACAACCCAATGTTCAAATTTCAGTCGATACCAGTCGACTGCTCCCAGCAGTTATCGACTGCTCAAACCCTAAACCTAGGATTTTCCTTCACGGGTACATTTCACTTGCACTCAGGCCCTCACGACTCACTTGACTCTTCTTTGTAGCCTTGACTATTATTTTTAAACCAGGATGGTTGCTAATCCAAGGCGAATCAAAGCGCGTTCACCAAATGTATTCCTTGAGGCGGAGAAGCCTCTTACATAAACTAGAACATAGAAAGCAAAGGAAAACAAGAATGAAAATTGTGTACAATCAATTTGATTTTTATATTTGAGCTCTGGGGGTCTATTTATAGCCCCAGTCAAGCCTATCCTATCGCCGACGTGGCCCTATACGAATGCCTGAGTGCTTAGGAGCGCCTAACACGTGACTTAGGGGTTATCTACTTCGCAACGTTCGTAGGCTAGTTCTGGACTTGGCTTCTCGGGCGCCTGGGAACATGGGCTCCTGAGTGCATAGGGGTGCCCCCATTCACGAGCGCTCGAGTTGACTCGGGTGCTCGAGCGACTTTAGGTCAGTACAACGCTGACCGATCTTCAGTGGGTCTTCTTAGGTGATCTCCGACCTTCCAGAGTTGGGCTCACCCGAACCCTCCACCGGCCTTCTCCTCGAGCATGCTTCCCCCAGTCTTCTCATCCCTCAGACGTCACACGCATCCTTTTCGTTCCGCTGGCGTACTCTTTTGCAAACCTTTGCGTCCCTCGGATGCACCAAGCCCGTCGGTGCCCTTCCCGTACCATCATTCTTGACCGCTGCTTTTTGCATTCAACTTCCTGCGCTCCTAAGCTCCTGCATACTTAGACACAGGGATCAAACACAAAATGACCTAACTTGACTCGGTTGATCACATCAAAACTCACCTGAGGTACTTACACATACAAGCCTGCAACTTATCCTCATATCATCCTTTGTGTATGCCTCGAAGTGCACTTCCCTCGGCTCATCGTTGTTACTTTGTCCACGGTCCCTCAAATGCACCATCCTTTATTGGACCCAAAGTCATCAACCTAAGTCTATGTGAATCCTACAGAACCTGCACACTCAAATACACATATCAAATACAACGGCAGAACTAACTTAAACCCTTTACCCAAACATCAAAACACATGATCACACGAACCATAGATTTCCTCAACAGCCTCCTCTATGGGAGACAAGACGTGAGCAGGTTGCTCTATAATCTTGAGGGGTGCCAGATTAACAGGTACTTGGGCAGGGTTTTCCTCACTCTCACTCATCTTGAGGGGTGCCAGCTGTCACGACCCGAGAGGGAGGAGTCGTTGGTCCAATATATAATCAGACAGCATCTCCCCTGTACCGCGAACAATTTAGAACATTAATACAAATACTCACACAGTATATATGACCTCTGGCATCAAATAAGGATATAATATATTAAAGAAATGCATTCATAGCTATAAAAATTTATAAAACTCACCTGAGCTGCCCTTCAGGCAGGTACGCAGCAAAACATCACATAAAGTCCAACATAGGACTCAAAAATATAAACCACGCATCAAATACAGCTTAATACAAGTCCACGATGTAAAACAAATACAGAATAAGAAGTATGTTGTAAAAAGAAAACATAAGCACACAGAAGGGAAAGTAGGTGTCGTTAGGACCTGAAACTGGCAATTGGGCTCCCCAGGTGACCAATCAACCTGAAAATAGAAATATGTTAACGGGTGGTGAGTCCAAGTGAGCTCTGCGGGTATAGAGATAGATATGCATAGCAACATAAATAGTTGTGCAAGCTATAAAGAAACAACAAGATACAATCTCAAAGGAAATATCAGAATATGCATAACTAATAGTACCGAATGAATGTACATACCATAAATCATTATAACAAGCTCGTGTCATACGAGAAGGTGCAGGGTCATCAAACCAAACACATAATATCTCCTGTATGTGCATATCAAACATATGTAGCAAACAAATGCAGCAATCACAATCAAATGCACAATGCACCATATGCACATGATGCAATGTCATGGTCACCCCTGACACCAGTCAAACCACTGAGATATGACATATGTGTCGGCCGAGTGGGTAGGGCTTTGATAATTGTACACACTCTGCCATCACTACTCATGAGTGACCGAGTGTACAGGATGTTGGTAGAGGACCACCCTTCTACCCCAAGTCATATGGGGGAGCATCACTCTTATCTCCTCTAGTCACTAGAAAGAGAAGGAATCTCTGTCTGCTACCACGCTCCAGAATCACTACCCATAAGCGTCCGAACGGAGCTGTACAGAGCAACTACACACACCCAACAGTGTCCACTAACCCATGGTGACCATGTGTGTAGATCATGTAATGGACGACGAACTCATACCACAATGGAGTCGATGATCGCCGACGTGCAACAATGCAGAGATGGTGCATGACTTTAACACATGCAACCCCTATTAAATCATTAATACATACCTCAACCTAACACACATAGGTCAACCACATGTATCATAACCTAACCATCATACATCTAGGCACACATGCAAGTATAACTAGAAATCAATCCATGCAGATAAAAAGTGACATGTCACTATATCTACGTATACATACATATATGAATACTGTACAAAATCAGATGTCAAGTAAAGAGATTGTATAGACATGAATTAGATCATCTCAATGATCAAGCAATAAGTATCAAGCAGGATAACAACGGTACCTAATATAAGGTAAATAAAACTTACTACAACAAACATAACAATCATGCATAAAGATAATGTGGATCTAAAGAAGACAAGTAAGAAATACTACCTTTATTGTAGATGCTCATATCACAAAAGATCCTCCTATCCAATAATCAATAATGAATCAATGTCCTGTATCAAAGAACATAGTTTTTAGCTATCAATATAAACGATACTAATCAAACTAAATACCAAATTGTATCAGGATTAACCTATCTTCCAAGATTAGGTTTAATCCCACGGAGCTCAACTCAACCCTCACATTGATCAGTCTCAGTTCACCATCCACTTTAAAGACAGAACTATGAAATCAATAAAATAAATCCTATTACATATGCTCCATTCATGACACCACAACTCATAGTTCAGAACACAGCTCACAGCTCAACCAGTCTCATACAAATCTCCCAAACAAGCTCACAGCACAAGAAGTATCAACATGCTAAAATTTCACACACACTAATCCAAGGTTTTAGCTCATGGTAGCACAGCTCATGGCAACCTAAAAAAAATAGGGCAACACCAAGACACCAAAAACAAATCCAGAAAACCCAAAAGATAGATCCTATATGTTCCAATCTATGTATAGGCACAACGATCTAAAACAAAGCAAATCTCCAAACATGGTACACACGGTAGGTGAACCCAAATAGAACAATGTCATTTGTTTACCACTCACATTGTTACCCACAAATCATTAACATCCCTAGATTCATAACCAAATCAAAAGCAACTCCAAAATAGCACATGTACACACTGATTACAAATTCCAATAGGACAATCCAACACAACCATAAGATCCAAGCAAAATCAATACTACATTAAATTGGTGAACTCATAATCCAAATTAACCACACCTCCACCACCTAGTAATCGCAACAGCAAGGTCACAACACAAGGATAGGATTCCTAACTGGATCCATCAGATTCAAGACAACATGAGTCAATTCCCTCCAAGGAACTCATGGAAGATCAAAACATAATCCCAAACTCATCAATCCTCCAAAAATTGGGACTCACGACAACTTCCACCCAGCTGAACATTGACTCCAAAATCGCCAAATCACATAAGCAAATTCGAACATATTGGATGTCAAAATACCAAATACGAACAGAACAAGTAATAATTCCATCAAGAACCATGCAAGTAGAGATGAACTTACCAAAATCTGAAATCCACTTCACAACCGGAGCAGACCTATATTCTGAATGGAGGAATCCAAACCATATCCAAAATGCCTTCAATGCATATGCTAGAACATGTACCTAAACACAAGATCACTGCAAAACAATCCTAGCAGAATCAATCCCACACAACATCGATCGAAAAGTACTCATACTCCAATGTATTCAAGCCAACATAGAAATCTTAGTGATGATCTCCTTACCTTAGTCTATCGTCGATTGCAATCCAGCTCCAAACCAGCAAATCCATTGTACAGTCGGCACCACTCCTTTGATGGTGCTCTAGCGTCGCCCTTCTTCTATAAAGACATCGCCCCAGCCTCAATCTGAAGCTCCCCGACGAGATAGGGTGTGGAGGCATGGGATTGCACAAGATAGAGACTAAAAACGAGTGGGAGAGGTCAACGATGATCGGATCGGGGAGAGGCTCCTTGCGAAGAAGAGGAGGGGAAGGTGAGATCACGATCACGTCGAGAGGAATCAGAGAAAGGGAAAACGAATTTTTAAAGGGATGGCGATTTTGCAAAAAGTCCCCCTTGGGTTCATAATATCATCCTCTCACCCTTAAGTTAGGGTCTTTTGTGTTGGAAACGGGATGGCTAGAGAGGGGGGGGTGAATATAGCCAATCACTTTGACTTAGACACAAATCAAATTTCTGCACTTAACTTTGTTAGTAGCACAGCGGAAGTATGAAAACAGAAAGTGCAGAAACAGAAAATGAAGGGAAACAACTACAACTACCAAGATCGCTAACAAGGAGGTTTTACAAGGTTCAGGGATAACTTGCCCCTACTCCTTGGCGTGCCCTTAAGGTGGGCGATCCCTTGATCGTCGGCAGATCAAGCCCCGGTTATCACCGGATAGAAGACAACCTCCTTCTCGGTGGAGAAACCTCTCCACAGCGTTTCAATCACAGATAAATGTTTAAGCTCAATGAAACAACAAGAAAGACCTTACTCAAGCACCCAGCAAAGACAAGAACACAGCAAGCTTTCCTGAGCTCCACCCAGCGGCGATCTCACGCAAGAAACCCTTCCTCGTGTCTTCCCGCTGTCGGACTCCAAGCTTCTTGTTCTCTCCTTCAAGCGCTCAAGTAATGGATGGTTGCTTCAAGAATGCAATCGCTTGCTCAAGGTGATGACAACTTCAGGAACACAGCAAACAAGTTGTGGAGAAACACACGGCGCGGCAAGAAACCAGTATTCGAACTCTGCTTCCACAAAGCCTTCTTCCACCCTTTTTGTTTCTCCACCAAGCATCAAATGACACCATCCCTGCAGCTCCCAGCTGCTCATCTGCCAATGCCAGCTACCACTGAGTTATCCCTGGACTCCCTGAGCTTCCCTCAGCCAAGCTCCAGTCTCAGCTCCAGTCTGCAGCTCGGCCGTTGCAACCTGAGATGGAAAAACGGGCAAACTTGGTCCAAGGAAAGTTCTCGATTGATTCTCCTTTAGTGTTTGAATCCTCCCCTGTCACCTGCAGCTTAATCAGACTGTTAGAGCAGCATATCAACCAATAAATCAAGAATCAGAAGCTTAGTGCAGAGAATCTGGTTTGGTCAGATGCGATCAGAGCGGCTGATAGGCAGTTTGAATTAAAGTGATCGGTCACCAGACCGATCCAGAGATTGTGGGTCGGTCATCGGACCGATCCACCGTTTTGCTGGGACTCCCAGGCTTACGGCAACACAAGCCTGATCGGTCACCGGACCGATCAGAGTGAAGCCTGATCAGTCACCAGACCGATCAGAATGGTTCCTGATCGGTCACCCAGACCGATCAGGTTCGATGAACAGTAATCCCGGAAATCAGATCCTAAATCTCTGATCGGTCACTGGACCGTTCAGAAGCTGATCTCAAGGGGAACTCAACTCACTGTTCACTCCCTGATCGGTCACCAGACCGATCAGGAGTAGGACAGTGAGGAAGTTGCTTGCTCCCTGATCGGTCACCAGACTGATCAGGAGACAAGCAACAGGGCAACACCTGCTGCTTGATCGGTCACCAGACCGATCAGTCACTGCTAGATCGGTCACCCGACCGATCCACGAAGGAGCAGCGTGCCAATATCCTTGATCGGTCACCAGACCGATCCAGGGCTCCAACCCAGCCCTCCAAGCTAGGGTTCCATCCACCTTAGCCCTCCAAGCTAAGGATTTTTCACCTAACCCTCCAAGTTGAGAATTTGCACCTAACCCTCCAAGTTAGGACTTTTCACCTAACCCTCCAAGCTAGGACTTTTCACCCAACTCTTTCGAATTAGGACTTTCCAAACCTAGCCCTCCAAGCTAGGACCTGACCCTCCAAGCCAGGACTTTTCACCTAATTCTCCAAGATGGGAATTTGCACCTAACCCTCTAAGTTAGGACTTTTCACCTAGCCCTCCAAGCAAGGACTTTTCACCCACCTCTTCCGAATTAGAACTTTTCACACACCTAGCCCTCCAAGCTAGGATTTTCAACACCTAACCCTCCAGGTTAGGATTTCCCAACATCTAGCCCTCCAAGCTAGGATTTTCCATACCATGCCTGATCCCCGACCAGGACTTAATCATAATCATCATAATCAACATAATCAACCTGAACTAAAATCGGTGTCAACACCAAAACAACAATCAGGGCCAGACTGCATCAACATTTAGCATCTAACCCCCATTTCAAATTTAGGTTTAGCCAAATACACCTCTTTAAACTTCGTCCAAAGGACCGAAATCCTAAAACCTTCAAAATATTTCTCGAAAAATTTTCTAGACCGAGTTTCGATTTATCATATTTAACACCATCTCCCATAGGTTGCCTCTCAAGTGAGAATTCTGACTTAGTCTCCGTGCTATTAGGAGCTTCTTTTGAAACTTCGGGTGTTAAAAGGGCCTAGAAAGACACTAAATCCCACTTAACTTGTTTTGATATCGAGGTCTTCAACATTGTGTGACCTGCAAAAATAGAGGAACAACATAAATTAGTTTTCAAAATACTGAAGGATCATTTAAAAGTATTTACTAAGAGGCCTATTCAGGAAGGCTACATTGGGATTCAGACCCACTCGGTATAGTAAACCCTCATCCTGAGCGATCATGGTGGCATTGAAACACATGCTAGTTAGGATCTCTACTGCTCAAAACTATTCTGGACTCCTCTTATATTGATCGAATGGGGGAGAATCTATGATCTCTAGCAGCCAACAGGACTGAAAAGGGAATGGGGTAGAAGGCTTGACGTAGAAAAATCTATTCTTCCATCCCTTATGGGATTAAGGGAGTCTGTCCAGGAATTTAAGGCCCGCTTGGGCCATAAAGTGGAAAGCTCCTGGTTCGACTCGTTTGGGAATATAAAAATAATGGAATGCAGTGGGTGTTAAAGGTATTTGGTATAACTTGAAAAGGATTACTATCCCTCAGGATCCTATAAGTGTTGGGCGCTAACTGGATAAGGGGGATTTCAATGTATTCGGATATCTCTATAAAGAATTGGAGGAAAGGAAACCTTATCCCACTATCTATCTGCCTTAAGAAAAATATACGATAGCTGCCGGGGGGGGGGGGGGGGGGCCGGGGCAGAAGGGGAACTTGATCATACTTAGGAATGCAGATTTTGTAATCTAACGAAATGTCGTGTGATATTCATAATTCCAACATGTGCTCTCCTGTCAATGATGACCAGGTGCACTCATACCATGGGGATAGAAGGTGGCCACTTGCCATGAAGGACGAAGAAAAGAAAAGGGGACTTAAGAACTTACAAGAAGGGATCGCAAACGGGGGGATGATGATCAGAGAAGCAAACATAGGAGAAGGTGGAAGGCAAGCGCGTGTGGAAGCACCACCGCTTCTCTTCGAAGTTTATTTATAGCTTTGCTCAAAGGATCCTGGTCCATGGACATAAAGGTGTCAAAGATTTCTCGGTCGTTTGATTAAGCGCAAAACCCTAGGTAAAGATCTTCGTAAACATCATCACTGTCAGGGGAATGATGGTTAGTCACGTCATCAGATGTCACCTCGGTAAGTCACTAGTTATGGCACGCTCAGGAGGTAATCCAAGGTGCATGATGGCAGACAAGATTAAATGCTAGCCACACCTTATTAAATGTGTACTCTTTAAGAGATAATCATCATTAGATGTTGGGATTCACCTCTCCGTTTCTTAGATGGCAGTAGTTTTCTAAAAATAATTCCAAAACTCGTCTGATCAGTCGGGCTCATACCTTCTTAAATCGGACTCGATGGGGAGGCTAGTGACATCCCGCTCGAGTAGGATAACGTGTCCTGTGGGGACCAATCCTATTCTTAGATTCCTGAATCATATTTAACAACCCATGAAGATACCACTTCTCGCTTGGGATGATAATTCTTGATTTGATACTCAACCTGTAGAGTAGTTAACTTATCTGGCTCCTAGGCGGGTATCTAATTAACAGCATATAGATCCTGGTCAAGCATAGAACCGCTCTTTGCATGAGTTCCACGGCGGGCACTGGGCTAAGTGAAGACGAACCGACAACTCTAAATTAAATCCACTTGCTCCCATTAACGTCTCTCTCGTTAACAAATGTCTTAGGTCCAAAACATTAAAAACAAAAGACAGGTGAAAGTGTTAAATAAACTGCAATCATAAATGTGCTGAAAGTCATAATCGTTAATTAATTGTAAAAGGAAACTATCATGGTCCCAATGCCATCGATGCAGAAAATAAATGGTCATTCGAGGTGATATAAGAAGAGATCATGCTCATGTAAAAATTAGGTCTCTTGCAACTGAAGACTTTACTACTTTCCTTTAATTCTTCCCCGATTCTAACTTGAGCGTCGGAGTTGTATCATGGAGAAATCTTTGGCATCATTCTAATCCTCTTTCACAGGCTTTGTTGAATACGGTAACTAAAAACTCGACTATGAAAATATTTTCGGAGAAACCTAAGGGGGGTCGGTAAATAGATCAAGTTGTAAAGGTTGAAATACTTAGCACTTAACCCTAAAGGTCTAAAAAAACCCTAAAGGTCTAAAATAAAAATATATCTTAAAATTTGGGGACTAGTTTCGATTTTAGTTAA
>JAGFNQ010010231.1:0-19049 GCA_024364735.1 Boesenbergia rotunda
CTTGATAATGTTAATTTATGTTCCCTTATGATGTGTGGAGTTAAGTATAATTTTGGGAATTTTGGATTAACCTAGAGACCCATATGTTTCGGCCAACCTCAAGGACCCAAGGGTTAGGGTTGAGCCTTTAACTTCAAGTATATGTTTATGTGTTGCCATGATATAAGGGTGATGTAGGGAACCATGTTAAGTTATATGCCCATGCTATGCTAAGAACCATGCTAAGTGATTATGTTATGTTCATGATATGAATGATGCCATGATAAGTATGATAAGTTTATGTTCAGGATATGAATGATGCCATGATATAGAATGATAGGGTTATGATCACGATAAAAATGATGCTTATGATATGTTAGGTTTATGATATGAATGATATGCCATGTTTTATGAAATAATATGCATGTAGCCATGTCTTATGATGAAGTTAAAGTACATGCCTTTAAGGCACAGCTATGATGTTAAGTATGATGAATGACAAGTATGATGAATGAATGATGATGAACGACAAGTATGATGAAATGAAAGATGATGCTTATGTCTTTAAGGCATAAATATGCTAAACGGCAACGGTCGATGGTTTTGACGGTACGACGTCGAGAGGCCGGTAAATGGGCGGTAGACGGGCCGAGCCGTAAAAGTTATGCTATGTTAAGTATCTATGAATGAAATGATGAATGATGAAGCATGAAAAGTATTTTACTTATGTATGGCTTGTACCGACGAAGTATGGGTCCAAGGGATGGGCACCTTAAGAACGCCTCGTTTTGGACTACCGAAGCTGTCCACGGTTCTGGCCCTACCGGAGCTGGGTAACAGGATGGGCACCTAAGAACGCCTCGGTTCGGGGACTACCGACTATGCTGTCCTTACCCTAGTAGGTCGAGGCTAGCTACCTCGTATTTACTTAGGGATGCGCGCTTATGATGTATGTATGTGGTACAAGCCAGGGCCCAATGATATGATGAATATGTTTAAGCATTAAAAGTATGTTGTAAAAGGTTAAGCATCCTTATATATATGCAATTGTCTCATGCATTCATCCATGTTATGCATTATAATTATGACAAGAATATTATGCAAAGTAAGTTTATGCAAAGCAAGTTTATGCAAGATATGTTTATGCAAATGATTTTGTTTATGCTCATGTTACTATATGATGCCATGATTTGATTGTGTTTATGCTAATTTAGAATGCCATGATTTATCTATGTTCATGTTAGTTTAGGATGCCATGATTTATTTATGTTCATGCTAGTTTAAAATGCCATGATTTTATTTATGTGCATGATAGTTTAGTGTGCCATGATTTAATTATGTTTATGCCAAGTTAGAATGCCATGATTTGATTTATGTTATGTTCATGCTAGGTTAGAATGCCATGATTTAATTATGTTTATGCTAAGATAGTATGCCATGATTGGATTTATGTTCATGCTAGTTTAGAATGCCATGATTTAATTATGTTTATGCTAAGTTAGAATGCCATGATTTTTTTTAATGATGTCCATACCAATTTATGATGCCATGTTCTAACTATGTTATACTGAGATAGGACGCCATGATTTTATTTATGTTCGTGCTAAGAATGTTTATGAAGTTATGTTTGTTATGTTTATGTCTACGCCAAGTATTGTGCCATGCCATGAAGGTTTATGGTTATGTTTATGCTATGCTATGAAGATGATTATGTTATGTTTACGCCATGACGAATGTATGCTAAGTGATGAAAAGGCTTATGTTCTAAGTAAAGCACTAAGTATGTAATGGCTTATGTGCTCATGAATGAATGATGAATGGTTTTAGTGAGTAGGAAAGAGTCTTACTAAGCCTGTGTGCTTATAGTCTTATTTTCTTATACCGCAGATCACGCAAGGGGACAGTAAGGAAGCAGCAGGAGGGCATCAAAGAATGTGTGTGATAGTGACTTGGCCAAGGAGCAATATGGTTGCTCGTCTCGTGATAGAACTTTATCTTTACTGTTATGTGTTTAACTATGACTCTATGACTTGATACTAAGTATGACATGATGCTAAGTATGACATGATGCTACGAATGGCATGATGCTAAGTATGATATGATGCTAAGTATAAAGTTACTACGCTAAGTTCCTATGTTATAGTGCTAGAAATGGTAGTAAGTGCATATAGGAGTAAGTTAAAGGTTTCCGCTGCATTATGATGTCTACATGCCCTAAGTATGTTAACGTAACGCCGCTTTAGAAAAAAAAAAGGCGGGTGTTACAGGTTGGTATCAGAGCAGTAACCATCTCACTACACACACATCAAGCCCTCTTCCTGCAGCTTTCAAGTAAGTACCTCTTTACATATCTTATAATAGGAAGATGTTTTATGATTTTAAGGTATGCCAGTATGAACGATATTTATGATGAAAAGTATGTTACGATATGTAACGATGAATGATACTTTATCTTATTTTAGGAATTAAATATTTAGAATGATATATGTGTAGAAAAAAATTATAATTTATGATATTATGTATAATCTATAATAAAGCCACATGTAGAAAATTATCTGATACCCTACCCACACGAGATTATAACACTCACACCTATGTAAACGTATAGCATTAGTTCCATGATATTAATACTGATATAATTAATGGTATAGGTCATATGGTATAACTTAGGTAGGGGCGCATAGGGTAGGGTTTTAATTATGGTAACATTTATTATAGGTTATGGGTCACTGATATCTTAGATATAATATATAAGACTACCTTAAGTTATTTTATGGTAATATAATAAGTAGGATCTCACCCATTCTATAATAATCATACAACTAATATAATTCATAACCCAGGCTGAGAATTAATATTTCGGAAGCATACTATTATTAGGTTTACCCATAATTATAATAACTATATAATTATGATATATGCATATAATTACATCATAGAGCTATTAAGGACACTAGCACCGATGCTGTTTGAGGACATATTGGAAAATCAAAATGGTGATCCAAGTCTTCAGAGAATCAAGTAGGAGATCCTAGAAGGAAAGGGCGATGGTTTTCATATCGCCAACGGGGGAGTACTCTACCTTAGGGATCGTCTATGTATCCCTAATGATCCGGAGCTACGGAGAGAAATATTAATAAAAGCTCACGGAACCCCTTATTCGATGCATCTGGGATCCACCAAAATGTATCAGGACTTGAAGGAGAAATTTTGGTGGTCCGGTATGAAGATAGATGTGGCTCGGCATGTTAGTACTTGCCCGACTTGCCAACGAGTGAAAGCAGAACACCAGCGACCCGGAGGAGTTCTGCAGCCACTTCCAATTCCGGAATGGAAATGGGAAGATATCTCTATGGATTTCATTTTAGGACTCCCTAGGACTGCAAATGGATATGATGCGATATGGGTAATTATGGACGGGTTGACAAAGTCTGCCCACTTCCTAGCAGTCAAGATGACTTATTCGATTGAGCAACTAACTCAATTATATGCTAGGGAGATAATTAGACTTCATGGACTTTCCAAGACCATCATCTCAGATAGGGATGGTCGCTTTACTTCGCATTTCTGAAAGTGGCTCCTATGAAGGGGGTGACAAGATTTGGGAGGAAATGAAAATTAAGTCCACGCTATGTGGGGTCGTACCTGATTCTGAAAAGAGTTGGTAAGGTGGCATACGAGTTAGAGCTGCCTCCAGAGATGTCAGTTATCCATAACGTATTTCATGTGTCCCTACTTAAAAAGTGTATCCCAAATATGGACCAAGTGATCGAGCCGCAGACAGTGCAAGTGGACCTAAGTTATGAGAGCAGACCCATCCAGATTTTGGATAGGGAGGTCAAGAAGCTGAGGAGTAAGGAGGTACCCTTAGTCAAGGTCCTATGGCAAAGTCAATGGTTCGAAGAAGCTACCGGGGAACGCGAGGACGAGATGAGGCGCAAGTACCCGGAGTTATTCTAAGTTCGAGGATGAACTTTCATGAGGTATGGGGGATTGTAACGACCCGAAAAATTCTCTTAATATTTTTTTAAAATATTGAGCATGTCTAGATAATTTTCCGAGGGGCCCAGAAATAATTATATAAAATTGGGCCTAGAAATCCATGTTTTCTCATTTAAATTGAGAAAAACTAGGTACTAATGAGCTTTAAATGGGCTCCAAAAATAGGTATTAATTAGGTAAAATTAATATAAATTAGGTAAAATTAATATAAATATAAAAGAATTTTATTTAGGAATATTGGCATAATTATGGGTGATTTTAGGGGGATTTTCGGAATTTAAGAAATAAAAATAATAAAATAAATGAAATGAAAATAAAATAAAAATAAAGGTGCATGAGCCAAGGATTGAACCTTGGACCTCTTGTAGAACCATGTAAGCCTTAAGCAACTCACCTAGCAAGGGATTTCTATGAGGAAATGAAGTGGATATAAGTTGAGATTAAGAAGAAGATGAAGAGTCATGGAGAGACTCTTCATTCACCACCTTAATGGGTTATAAAGAGGGGGGGTTTTGGGAGTTATTCTCTTCTCTCCGTCAATTACATTCTCTTCCTCCTTCTTTCTCATCCTAGAAGAAATCTACAAGGGAGATTTTCCCTTGGGAAAACTCCACAAGAAGGTCCTACCACCAAGATCTAAAGGATTCCTAAGGTTCCAAGGCTAGGGGTGATCAAGAGACAACAAGTCTTCCTTCTTCTTCCCATCTAAGGTCTAAAAATCAAGAAACCCCAAGGTAAGACTCCCTCACCTGTGGTATAATAGTTCCCTATGATTTCCATGATTTTTAGCATGATATATTGGTTAGTTTTCGAATTTGATGTTGAAAGGAAAGAAAACCAAGACCCTCATGCTTAAGGGTTTCGGCCACAATGTTTTACAGGTCTATAATTATGCTAAAAATCATGATAATGTTATTTAATGTTCCCTTATGATGTGTAGAGGTTAAGTACAATTTTTGGGAATTTTTGGAGCACCCTAGAACACCCTAGGATTTCGGCCAACATGAAAGAAACCAAAACTAAGAACCTTAAGTTTAAGGGTTTCGGCCACCATGATTTACAGGTCAATAATTATGATAAAAATCATGATAATGTTTTTAATGTTTTCTTATGATGAGTAGAGGTTAGGTATTATTTTTGAGAATTTTTGGAGTAACCTAGGACACCCTAGGGTTTCGGCCAACATGAAAGAAACAAAACTAAGAACCTTAAGTTTAAGGGTTTCGGCCACCATGATTTACAGGTCTATAATTATGCTAAAAATCTTGATAATGTTATTTAATGTTCCCTTATGATGTGTAGAGGTTAAGTATAATTTTTGGGAATTTTTGAAGTACCCTAGGACACCCTAGGGTTTCGGCCAACATGAAAGAAACAAAACTAAGAACCCTAAGTTTAAGGGTTTCGGCCACCATGATTTAAAGGTCTATAATTAAGACAAAAATCTTGATAATGTTAATTTATGTTCCCTTATGATGTGTGGAGGTTAAGTATAATTTCTGGGAATTTTTGGATTACCCTAGAGACCCCATATGTTTCGGCCAACCTCAAGGACCCAAGGGTTAGGGTTGAGCCTTTAACTTCAAGTATATGTTTATGTGTTGCCATGATATAAGGGTGATGTAGGGAACCATGTTAAGTTATATGCCCATGCTATGCTAAGAATCATGCTAAGTGATTATGTATGTTCATGATATGAATGATGCCATGATAAGTATGATAAGTTTATGTTCAGGATATGAATGATGCCATGATAAGAATGATAGGGTTATGATCACGATAAAAATGATGCTATGATATGTTAGGTTTATGATATGAATGATATGCCATGTTTTATGAATAATATGCATGTATGTCATGTCTTATGAATGAAGTTAAAGTACATGCCTTTAAGGCACAGCTATGATGTTAAGTATGATGAATGACAAGTATGATGAATGAATGATGATGAATGACAAGTATGATGAATGAAAGATGATGCTTATGTCTTTAAGGCATAAATATGCTAAATGGCACGGTCGATGGTTGACGGTACGACGGTCGAGAGGACCGGTAGACGGGCCGAGCCGTAACAAGTTATGCTATGTTAAGTATTCTATGAATGAATGATGAATGATGAAGCATGAAAAGTATTTTACTTTATGTATGGGCTTGTACCAGACCGAAGTATGGGTCCAAGGGATGGGCACCTTAAGAACGCCTCGGTTAGGGGACTACCGACTATGCTATCCTTACCCTAGTTGGTCGAGGCTTGCTACCTCGTATTTACTTAGGGATGCGCGCTTATGATGTATGTATGTGGTACAAGCCAGGGCCCAATGATATGATGAATATGTTTAAGCATTAAAAGTATGTTTTAAAAGGTTAAGCATCCTTATATATATGCAATTGCCTCATGCATTCATCCATGTTATGCATTGTAATTATGACAAGAATATTATGCAAAGTAAGTTTATGCAAAGCATGTTTATGCAAGATATGTTTATGCAAATGATTTTGTTTATGCTCATGTTACTATATGATGCCATGATTTGATTGTGTTTATGCTAATTTAGAATGCCATGATTTAACTATGTTCATGTTAGTTTAGGATGCCATGATTTATTTATGTTCATGCTAGTTTAAAATGTCATGATTTTATTTATGTGCATGATAGTTTAGGGTGCCATGATTTAATTATGTTTATGCCAAGTTAGAATGCCATGATTTGATTTATGTTATGTTCATGCTAGGTTAGGATGCCATGATTTAATTATGTTTATGCTAAGATAGTATGCCATGATTGGATTTATCTTCATGCTAGTTTAGAATGCCATGATTTAATTATGTTTATGCTAAGTTAGAATGCCATGATTTATTTTAATGATGTCCATACCAATTTATGATGACATGTTCTAACTATGTTATACTGAGATAGGACGCCATGATTTTATTTATGTTCGTGCTAAGAATGTTTATGAAGTTATGTTTGTTATGTTTATGTCTACGCCAAGTATTGTGCCATGCCATGAAGGTTTATGGTTATGTTTATGCTATGCTATGAAGATGATTATGTTATGTTTATGCCATGACGAATGTATGCTAAGTGATGAAAAGGCTTATGTTCTATGTAAAGCACTAAGTATGTAAAGCACTAAGTATGTAATGGCTTATGTGCTCATGAATGAATGATGAATGGTTTTAGTGAGTAGGAAAGAGTCTTACTAAGCCTGTGTGCTTATAGTCTTATTTCCTTATACCGCAGATCACGCAAGGGGACAGTAAGGAAGCAGCAGGAGGGCATCAAAGAATGTGTGTGATAGTGACTTGGCCAAGGAGCAATATGGTTGTTCGTCTCATGATAGAACTTTATCTTTACTGTTATGTGTTTAAGTATGACTCTATGACATGATACTAAGTATGACATGATGCTAAGTATGACATGATGCTACGAATGACATGATGCTAAGTATGATATGATGCTAAGTATAAAGTTACTACACTAAGTTCCCATGTTATAGTGCTAGAAATGGTAGTAAGTGCATGTAGGAGTAAGTTAAAGGTTTTCGCTGCATTATGATGTCTACATGCCCTAAGTATGTTAACGTAACGCCGCTTTAGAAAAAAAAAAAGGCGGGCGTTACAACTAGCTTGGGTCTTGGATCGGTAGCTTCGGCTAGTTTCACCAGTCTAAAGAGACTAAGTAGAGTATACTTGACCTTATTAGAAGTGGCTTCCCTAACGTACTATCATCTCACCGCCACCCAATACTAGGTTGTTCATGTTTCAATTTAATTGGTTCAGTCCTTAAACTAACCATTCATAGGTCTAAGCATGGTAAATTGCAGAAATTTAATAGACAAACAATCATGCAATTTAAAACAAGAATAGAAATTTATCTAACTATGAATATTGTTTTTAATTTGGCTCCCCCTGGACTAAAGCCACGATAATGGTTCGGCAAGATGTGAATCTTGTCCTTGGGGATCCAATACTGATTTGATCCAGTTTGTTTGTTCAGGCACAGTTTGGGTACCCATGCCTGAATTTTAGGTCTGGACTGGTTCAGTACATCATAGTATGATCTTTGTCTAGACTTGGTTCTATAGCCTAATCCGGATCGATTTAGAACCGACTTCTGTTTTCCAAGAATCATGTCAAGACCCTTGGAACCAGAAGTGAACCGTTCTAAGGTTGATCTAAGGTCCTTGACTTGAGTTTTCAAGGAGGAGTTCTCTTTCTCAAGTTTTTCAACTTGAGTAGAGGTTCCTTCTTGAACCTTCTCAGTTAAGGATCTAGAGTCAGCTCCCTCTTTCAGGAGTTTTACTTCCTGTTGGAGAGATTCAACTCGGATTTTGGCTTTCTCCAAGTCTCGAGAAAGATAGGCAATTAATTCGGTCAATTGATTTCTAGTAAACCCACTTATAGTGATTTCGCCATCCTCTGAAAATGTGAGCTTTCCGTCTTCCGGCTCCGATTCTGACTCGGTCTCGATTTCTTCTGAGGCGGTTAGTGCGAGGAGGTTTGACTGTGGGGCCTCTTCTTCTTCGGAGGAGGAGGACTCGTCCCACGTTGCCTGAAGGGCCTTCTTCTTTCTCGTCTTCTTTGTTTCCTTCAAATTGGGGCATTCAGTCTTGTAGTGACCCTTCTTTTTGCATTCGTAACAGGTCACATTTGGTTTGTTCTTTTCATTTGAAGGATCAGCTGGTTCTTCCTTTCTTCAGCTGGCTTTCCTTCTATTGGTCTGGTTTTCTAGTTCTTTGTAATAATCCCGGGCTAGTTGAACCAGTTTAGGTTGATTTCCATCGCTGTCTTCTGAGTCTGAGTCTGAATCAGACTCGGGTGCAGGTTGAGGCTTCTTCTTCGTTACCTTTCCAGTATTACCTGCAACAAAAGCGATGCCTTTCTCGACCAGGGTGTAGTTAGTCTGCTCATGCAATTCTAGTTCAGAAAATAGTTCATCTAACTTGATTTTAGAAAGATCCCTTGACACTTTGTAACATCTACCATAGATGCCCACAAAGTATTTCTAGGGAAGGCATTAAAAGCATACCTGATCAGGTCACGATTCTCTACCTTGTGACCGATGGTGTGTAGACCGTTCATCAGCTCCTGAATTCTGGCGTGGAGCTGAGCTGTTGATTCGCTGTCATTCATCTTGATGGTATACAGCTTGTTCAGTAGTAGGTCCCTATTGCTGATCCGGGTGTCGGAGGTTCCTTCGTGCAACTCAATTAGCTTACCCCAGAGTTCTTTTGCACTGTTGAATGGACCTACCCGGTTCAGCTTCTCTTTGGTTAGGCCGCATTGAAGTGTTTGAGTTGCTTTGGCGTCAACTTCAATTTTCCTTTTTAGGGTGGTATCCCATTCGGTGTAGGATTGTGGCACTCCGTCATCATTTTTAGGTATGTCCAGACCAGACTGGATTATTATCCACATGTCCACCTGAGTTTTCAGGTGGACTTCCATCCTACTCTTCTAGTAGGTGAAATCCTCCCCACTGAAGAGCGGTGGTCTGGCGGTACTGAAACCCTCTTGCATGGCCATTTAGGAATTATCAAAAATAGAAAGAGAGAGAAAAAAAAACGTCCCAAGACTTGGTCTTGGATTAGCAGTGTGAGAAAAAGATAAAACAATTTTATCAAATGGTGTTGCACCAACCTCGATTTACGATAAAACTTCGGAAAAAAAATAAAAACAATTCGAAGAAAATCCAAAAATTTCTCAAATTGGTGGTTGCACCAAATTTGAGCTTCCCCGCTCTGATACCACTTGTTGGATCGATAGAATGCGATAGAGGGGGGGGTGAATATCGTAAAACTGTTTCTGATTAGATTGAGAGAAATTACGCAGCGGAAATAAATAAAACACAAAAACACACACGAACACATGGATTTACTTGGTTCAGAGTCGCGGTCGGCTTCTACTCCAAGGCCCACGGTCATTGACCGTTTACTGCGGGCAATACTATAATCGCGCAAGTTATTACAAGAAGTAGTACAGTAGTAGTGCAGTAAAAATACAATTAAAATCTAACTCTTCATTACCGACACCTGGTGTGGATCGTTCTTCGGTGCGTAGGGTCGGCGGCGGCGCTAGAACCTCGAGATAAGAAGTTTCTGGAGAAAAGCGCTTGAGCGAAGAGTATTGAGGCGTTGGAAAACTGTGTTCTGAAACCTTGGGGGTCGAGCCCCTTATATAGTGCACCTGGGGGTGCCCGGGACGTTGGGGGCGCCCTCCGCGTGTCACTTGATCCGCAAACCTCTCGGTCAGCCCTTATCCCTCCAAGATCGGGCTCGAGGTTTGACGGGGGCGCCCGGGATATAGGGGCGCCCCGGTTGACCCAATCTGCTGGCTTCTCGGCTGGAGACTTTGGTTGCTTCGTTGACTTGGACCCATGGCGCCCGAGGCATCCGGGGCGGCCGGGACACTGGGGGCGCCCGGGAGCTTGCGAGCGCCTGGCCCAGTGGTCTTCCGAAGCGTTATTTGCTCAACTTGTCTTGCCTTCACCTTGGGGGCGCCCGGGACCTCCGGGGCACCCTGCCCAACTGCTGTCCCTCTCCTTTGGGGTGTTCTGAGCTGCAGAAACTCGTTCCTTCGGTCCTGCATCCAGGGTTAGTACCAAACAAAACAAAGCAAGAATGTTAATGAATTTTACAGTCGTAGCTGTCTTGGTTCTGACTTTGGGTCTCCAAAATGGAACCCTAGGTCGAACCAACGCCTACTGTTCCCTCGACGGGGAACGCGTCCTCACCTACTCCTCTCAGGAGAATTTACCTGTTGTCAACCGGCTCCTCCGGTTGGACTTTTGCCCAGCAGTCCTTCGCCAGGTGCCTAGTAGTCCTTCGCCAGGTCTTTAGTACCAAGCAGTCCTTCGCCTGGTGCCCAGCAATCCTTCGCCAGGTCTTCAGTCCCAAGCAGTCCTTCGCCTGGTGCCTAGCAATCCTTCGTCAGGTCTTCGACTCCTAGCAGCCCTTCGCTAGGTGCCCAGCAGTCCTTCGCCAGGTCTTAGGGTTTCGATGCCTAGCAGTCCTTCGCTAGGTGCCTAGCAGTCCTTCACTAGGACTTCAATCTGCACACTCAAGTAACATGTTAGATAAGCATAACATCTTAACTTTTGAACCCTTTGCCATTATCAAAACTCAGGTTCGACTTGGGTGCTGACTGCACCAACATTAACTTCGTGTAAACCCTACATCCCCAAGCCCTAGCACCGAAACCTTCCTCTTACGCGTGCGATCTACTTGCTGTGCGTGAGTTCTCCTATGATCTCTTCTCATGCGTGTGAGTTCTTCTTCTTGCTGTGGGTGTTCTCAACAACTCCTAGCGGCGAGCTCGTGTCCCTGCAATGCTTGCACCGTGATCTTTTCTCTGTGCGCGACCCTGCGAGTGTGTTCTTCTTCTCTTCAAGCCAGCCTCGTGCGTGCTCTACAAGCTGCTATCCAGATCCTCTTCGACTGACCTTCATGGAACCTAAGTAAGCTTGCGTTAAGTTTAGTTACTTTCGGTTTAGATCATCATTTTGTAATGTCTAGCCTAACCATGTTCTGAAAGATCGATGTGGGCGTGCAGAGGGGGGGTGAATGCACTTTCTTTTGATCGGTTGATCTCTACACAGATGTTAGTGCAGCGGAAATAATATGCAAAGACAATAACAATGCTAACAAAAATTCTTTTACTTGGTATCCACCCAGATGGGTGACTAATCCAAGGATCCACGCCACGAGCACCACTTTTCACTATTGAAAAGTCTCCTTGAGGTGGAGAAACCTTTACAGCAAAAGCTTCCTCATTACAGGTGTAGAAAAATGATGGAGGAAGCAAAAAGTCACTCTACAATTTGGCAGCACTTCGTTACTGTACGGAACTGTACAGACACGTGTAACGAGGCCTCCTTTTATAGGTGAAAAGGACAAATTCACAGTCTGTCCAGACTCGCACCAGTGGACTGCTCCTATGGCAGTCGACTGGCCCAGCAGTAAATGCTGGCCAAGGGCTAGCCAACGGCTAGCAAACAGCTAGCCAACGGCTAGTTTTGGGGTATACCAGTCGACTGCCCCAAGTCCAGTCGACTTGTCCGAGGCTACAAACTCTCTGTGGGTTTTAGCAGTCGACTGCCTCTGGGCCAGTCGACTGCCCTGCCTCCCAGCTCAGCTCCAGCCACTCCAAATCTTCTCCTTCGCGTGTGCCTTCAGGTCTGCTCCCTTGGCTCGCCCCTTGAAGTCCTCTTCCTCTGGCTATCGTCCCTCGGATGCGCACACAAGCCTTCCCTTGGCTTGCCTCCATGTCACCTTTCACGTGTGCCCTTTGAAGTCCACTTCCCGGCTTGCCCTTGGAGTTCTCCTCCCTCGGCTCTCGTCCCTCGGATAGGTCCACCAAGTGTGATTTTCCAAGTCCTGCAAACTCAATCACACAAATCAAATACAACATAACACTCTAACTTTAAACCTATTCGCCCACACATCAAAACCATGATCTTCCAATCATTCAAGGGACGATTGCCTCAACAATCTCCCCCTTTTTGATGTGTGGCAATATGTTTAAGTTAGAGATAAATAACAGCAATAGCAATAGAAAAAGATAGCAATTGAAACATTATGAGACATAATAACCCTAAGAGGTAACCTCTCCCTTAACCTATGTCCTCACCACAGTCTCAATTCTAATCACATTCCAAGTTATGTTTCCACTTAACAACATCAATAAGAATGTAAGACATATCCGAACCTAAGAGGTACCTCCCCCTTAATCCATGTCTTCTCTCCAAATTTTAACCTTTCAAGGTCTAAGTTAGACAAAATACCTAAAATCATCCATTTTAAGTCAAAATTCTAACTTAAACCGCCCATTCTCCCCCTTTGACACCATCAAAATGATTGCCTCAAGCAACCAAACCCCAGGGTATCAAATGTGAGAATTATTGATTTCTGAATTTTCTCACAGCAGTTGAAAATAGCTGTGCCAGTCGACTGCCCATAGGGCAGTCGACTGATACGCTATCAGTCTGAAATTTCAATTTTTCTGTCGAATTTCAGAAACTCCCAGAAAATTTTAGAAAATTCAAAAAATTATAAAATTTTGCATACATGTTTGAAATGTTATACTCTATCAGGGAAAAATATTAAACCATATAAAATTTCAAACATGCACGTCTTTCGATAAAAACCCAAAAGTTTTGAAAAACACTACATTTTGTTTCAACCTTTGAAACCAATTTTGCAAATATATGACTTTTAAAAGCATGGCATAGTATGTAAAATATAAAATGGTGTTCAAGGTTTTAAAATGTCCAACTATGATCTTTGGCAAAGTGTTCATTGATTAAACACTTGCCTCCCCCATAGTTGGTCTAGTTTTGATATTTTGATACTTTTAATGGTTCAACAATGTGCCACAAGCACAAGTGAGCCAAATGTATCACCCTAATGGATCAAGCACCCTTTTTCAAAGCTAATGTGTCCAAGTTCATTCTATACTTCCACAAAACACATTCCAAGGCCTCTTCTTAAGGATGTAAACTCCGATTCGGGAAGAGGTTTGGTAAAGATGTCGGCTAGGTTCGACTTTGATTCAACATAGTGTAATTCTATGTCTCCCCCTGCCACATGGTCTCTAATGAAGTGATGTTTCACTTCAATGTGTTTTGTTCTAGAATGGTAAACCGGATTTTTAGTTAGGTTGATTGTGCTTACATTATCACACAAGACTTTGACCTTGGTGTAATGTAGCTCATAATCCTCTAAGGTATGCATGATCCAAAGGAGTTGGGAAACACATCCACCCATTGCCATATATTCTTCTTCCGTTGTTGATAGGGCAACGCATGGTTGTTTCCTACTACTCCAACTAACTAAAGAAGACCCAAGGAATTGACACCCTCCACTTGTACTCTTCCTATCTAACTTGCAACCCGTATAGTCCGAGTCGGTGTATCCAATTAGGTCAACATTTGGGGTTCTAGGATCCCAAAGTCCGACATTTAGGGTTCCTTTCACATACCTTAGGATCCTTTTGACTACAATCAAATGGGACTCTTTGGCACAAGATTGGTACCTTGCACACATACCTACCACAAAAAGTATAGCGGGTCTACTAGCGGTTAGGTATAGGAGGCTACCAATCATGCTCCTATATTGTTTAGAGTCTACCATTTTGCCTTCAAGGTCACTATCCATTTTCACATTAGTTCCTATGGGTGTAGATGCTTCCTTAGCATGTTCTAGACCAAATTTCTTTAGCATCTCCTTAGCATATTTGGTTTGAAATACATGTGTACCTTCATTAGTTTGCTTAACTTGAAGGCCTAAGAAAAAGGTTAACTCTCCTACAAGACTCATCTAAAATTCATCTTCCATACACTTGATGAATTCTTGTAGGAAGTCATTATTTGTTGACCCGAAAATGATATCGTCTACATAGACTTGGGCAACAAATATGTCCTCATCCTTAGATTTTAGGAACAATATAGGATCAATTGTTCCTCTCTTAAACCCCTTAGACACCAAAAATGAAGAAAGCCTTTCATACCAAGCCCGGGGAGCTTGTTTCAATCCATACAAGGCTTTCCTTAATTTGAATACGTGTCTCGGATAGTTGGGATCCTCAAATCCGGGGGGTTGTTCTACATAAACCTCTTCCTTAATGATCCCATTAAGGAATGCCGACTTCACATCCATTTGATGGAGTGTAAAACCCATGTGAGCGGCATAGGCTAGTAGAATTCTAATTGATTCTAACCTAGCTACGGGGGCGTAGGTCTCATCATAATCTAATCCCTCAACTTGGTTAAACCCCCTAGCTACCAATCTAGCCTTGTTCCTAGTGATTTTACCTTGGTCATCTAATTTGTTCCTAAAGACCCATCTCGTGGTTACAATGGTACAATCAGTGGGCCTAGGAACTAACTCCCAAACTTCACTCCTCTCAAATTGGTTTAGCTCTTCTTGCATGGCCAAAACCCAATCGGTATCTCCCAATGCTTTATCAATGGTCTTGGGTTCTAATTGGGAGATTAAAGCTATTTGACTAGTTTGATTCCTAAAGTAGGACCTAGTTCTTACTCCTTGAGTGACATCACCCACTATTTGGTCAATAGGGTGATCATGATGATGTCTCAAGGGTCTAGTGGTTGTAGGTTCATTTGCTCCTTCTTCCTCATCCTCTAGGGTACTTCTTACTCCCCCTTGATCATTGTCCTCCAAATTTAGGTCTTGGGTTCTTTGGGCAAGGGGTTGGACTTCTTCTATATCTTTATCAATGGAAGCCTTTCTAGGGTAAGTACTAGTGGTTTCATCAAATTTGATATTTGAGGACTCCTCAATCACTTTTGTCCTCTTATTGTACACTCTATAACCCCTACTAGTCAATGAATACCATACTAAGATTCCTTCATCGGCTTTTGACTCAAATTTTCTTAGGTCGTCTTTGGTGTTTAAGATGTAAACTTTACATCCAAAGACCCTAAAATAGTGGACTTGGGGTACCCTTCCATTCCAAAGTTCAAAGGGTGTTTTTCCTAAAAACCTATGTACCAACACCCGGTTTTGGATATAGCAAGCGGTGTTAACTGCTTCGGCCCAAAAGTAGCTAGGAAGAGAATATGCATTAAGCATAGTCCTAGCAGCTTCTTGTAGGGCTCGGTTTTTCCTCTCAACTATCCCATTTTGTTGAGGAGTCCTAGGGCATAAAAACTCATGCTTGTACCCATTTTCAACACAAAATTGTGTGAAACTGGCGTTTTGGAACTCCCCACCATGGTCACTCCTAATTCGGTTTATTTTGATGTTCTTTTCATTTTCTACCCTTTTACTAAATCCTATAAATATATCTAGGGTATCATCCTTATGTTTCAAGAAGTGGACCCAAGTAAACCTAGAAAAGTCATCTACTATCACTAAGCAATACTTACTCCCTACAAATGATGGAGTACTATGGCAATCAAACAAGTCTATATGTAAAAGTTCTAGAGGCAAGGAAGTGGTAATTAAAGTTTTACCTTTGTGTGATACTTTGGATTGCTTACCCTCTTGGCATGCATCACACAACTTGTTCTTTTCGTACTTGATCATTGGGAGCCCCTTCACCAATTCTTCCTTGGCCACTCTTGCAATGCTCCTCATGTTGACGTGTCCAAGTCTCCGGTGCCATAACCACCCTTCTTCTTCTTTGGACATGAGACACTTTTTTTTTTTTTTTTTGATAAAGGAATATTTTATTCCAGAAAAGAAATTCTATACTAGAAGGGGGACCAGACCTAACCTTCTAGTATAGGTTTACAAGAACTCAAAATGATTTACAAGTATTGTAAATACTATATCACCCAACTTTCTATATGAATCTTTACATTCCCGCCCGTTCCTTATTCTTCCAAAATTCTGTAAGCATCACTCCCCATCGTCTTGTTAACCTTCAGAGCATCTAGACCTCCTTTTTTCTGAGTTCACTTTTGGCCCAGCTCCTGAATTTCTGTAACTCCAAACGTCTGCAATCAGCTCAACCTCCTTGCAACTGCCATCAAATTCGCATCAGTCCCAGCATTCAGCTCCTATACTTCTGCTTCAGCACTTCAGCAACTCCTTTTCGATCCCAACATACAGATCCAAACAATTCCTTTCGGACACTTGTACCTTGTGCCAAATTTCTTTGATTCTCCAATCCACATAGCAGGACCGTTTACTGACAAAGTCATCTTCCAATGCCATGTCATCACGACTAAGCTATCCATCAGAAAAGGCCATTTGCTGATGATCCTTTGACACATTTGGCCCTCACTTGGCACGCACTTGGCACGCAGCTCAGTATCACGTCTGAGTTCTGAATTTCTGAATTCTGAATCTGTAACCAGCTACCTCTCAAATTTACCCTTCTCCTTCTGAACAATCTGATCCGTCTCTCTACTCTCATTATCAATTGATAGCAAATTCAGTCACCAACTCAAGTTCGGCCAGTAGAAATGATTGGCTCCTTTGGCTCGCACCTTTAAACTATCTGCCTGTCAAACTTAATCTTCCTTGCAGTTTTGATTCCCATTTCCTTACATGCTACAGCTGCAAATCGATCAGCTTCAGATTATTTCTGCAACTGACTTAGATGCTGAACAGCTTGGCACCAAGGACCCTTGCAATCTGAACTTCATGTTTAGCACCTTCCAAAGCATGACAGCAGCCTCTTTTCTTTGGCACATCAGAGTCTGCACATCAAAACCAGGTGTTCTGCAGGGATCAGCAAATCAGATCGCTAACTGTCTTTGGCACGGTTGGCACGCAGGAACACCCTGATTCCCAAACCATAATCCTCCTTTTGGAAGTTTTGGCACGCAACAGATGAAAGCCCTGTCCACTTTCCTGCTGTAAACACTTTGCAGTGAAATCCCTCAGCATCCCAGTGATACACCTCGTGCCATCTTATCAGGCTTGAATTTTCAGGTCTGCATCTAGTTATCAAAATTTGGCACGCAGCTCCATTCTTTTATCAGGCCCCCTCAGAAACCCTTCAGAAATGGCCCCCCTCACACTTGCTCACCCTGGCCCGTATGCACGCAGTAGGGATCCACCAATTTCTTCTATTTCAGAGTCCCACCTCACTGCAGTTGACTCAGCTCTTTTATCCTCTGCCATTGATACTCTCAGATTTCAGAAAACTTTTTATTTGCCTTCTGATTTTTCTGACATCAGCTGACTTCCAAATGTCAATTCGCATATACTTTCAGCCGCATTGCCATTTGATCCTTTTGTATCTTTGCCACTCCTTAGTACATTCCTTGGCCCGCTGGAATTCGATCCCAAGAAATGATCTCTTCTGAATTTCTTAACCCTTGGCACGCCCAGCAGTCCTTTGTATCTGAAATTCAGCTGGCTTCAGAGCATCCAATGGCACTAATTTTGTGATTTCTTAATCTATTTCACCATCTGATCCCTTTGCCCATCTGGCAGCCTTGACAGGCCATAGGAGACCTAAACCCAAAACTTTAAACATTCTGCTAGAGACCTATCAACCTGCCTGCATAGCTGTACTCTTAATTGAGACTGAAATGAAGCAATTCAGTAATCTTTCAGACTATTCCAATTCAGTATCCTTGGCACATCTCTAGCACATTTCTCAGTTATTGCAAGCCTTCGTATCACAACTCAGTTTCTGAATATCAATTGCTTCCATAGAATCACTCTCAGATGCTTCCATGTGTTCCATCTAGATCGAGAATTCAGAAATGCCTTGGCCACCTTCAGTTCCTTATGGCACGCACAGCAGTCTTTAAACCCCAATGTCAGCAGCCGGCAATCTGAATTCCAGAACAGATTCAGCAGAAGGAGGCTTTGCCTTCTATGGAGCCTCCTCTTCATCTATCTTTATCACTTGATCCAAACTTTTTCGAAGGCATAAAACTGACTATTTTCTGTCCATCAAGGCCAGACTAAACTGTCACGTTTGGCACAAAGTAATACTGAATAACCAAGAGGTAACCATTATGAAATCAATTCATGATCTTTGTCATTCTCCACATTAGTCTGCCACCTCACCCCAACCTTATCAATTCCTAATCTCACAAGCATCAGGAACTCCAGCACCCGTAAGCCCGATTCCCTGCCACCTTCCCCCTTGGCACATTTGGCACACAGATAAAGAAAGCCCAACACCCCATTAAGCAATTCATTATTAGAGTACAGTATCAATTGGCAAATCTTCAGAAACTAATAGGAGCATTGTTAATAAACCCTTGCATTCATTCAAAGCCAAAGGAAGAAAGGCTAACCCATTCCACAGTCCGATTATGGTATTCACCCTCTTAGCCGATCAAACTGTTGTGCCCGTGTCTTCGTCCTTCCTGCTCCCAGAAAATCCTCCATCGCACCCGATGTTCACTTTTGGCAAGTGACCAGCCATCAACGGATTTAATGTGTCCTTACCGCAGCCGTTTGCTACGGACTAGGTAGGCCAATGGTGGACCTCCACACCCTCTTTGGCTTTTTAGCAAAGCCACAGCTGTCAACGGATTTAGGATGCCTTTACCACAGCCGTTTGCTGCGGCTAGCTAGACCCATAGGTGGGTCCAGTCACCTTGTCTGGCTTTTTGGCAAAGCCACAGCCATCAA
>JAGFNQ010010232.1:0-34663 GCA_024364735.1 Boesenbergia rotunda
GGAGAGAGTAGTTCCTTAAATAGCTCAACCCTCGACGCTAGTCGACTGCCCTAGCTAGTGGCTAGCCAACGGCTAGCCCAATGACTATATTTTTGAACAGATCAGTCGACTGGTGCCTGAACCAGTCGACTGATCTTTCTATGAGTTTCAATTCTGTGTTAGCAGTCGACTGGCCCTTCCCGCAGTCGACTGTCCAGTTTACATTTTCACTCAAACTCACTCCAAAGTCCATCCTTTGCGTATTTCTTGAAGTCCACTCCCTTGGTTCGCCTTTTGAAGTTCTCTTCCCTTGGCTTTCGCCCCACGGATGCACACATAAGCCCACGGCTTGTCTCCTTGCCATCCTTCGCGTATGCCCTCGAAGTATACTTCCCCGGCTTTCCCTCGGAGACCTCTTCCTTTGGCTCTCGTCCCTTAGATGCTTATTTCATGTGTGATTCACCAAGTCCTGCATGACTCAAACACACATATCAAACCAACATGACAACTGAACTAAATCATATTGACACACACATCAAAATCCATGATCCACTCGATCACACTTGGGTCGATTGCACCAACAATCTCCCCCTTTTTGATGTGTGACAATATGTTTAAGTTAGGTACAATAATAACAATTGAAAATTAAAGACATAGTAAATTAAGAAGCATAAATATACATCCTCCCCCTTAACCTATGCCCTCCTCATAATTTTCAATTTTCCACAAGTTAAGTTACAAAACTAACTTAAACCTCCCAACTCTCCCCCTTTGACACCATCAAAAGGATTGCTTTAAGCAATATTAACCATTGGCAACAAATATGAATACCTTTCTTTTTCTGAAACATCCCCAGAAACCAGAAACCAGAAGGACCAGTCTACTGAGACAGTTATCAACCGACTGGTACCTTTGTTTTGCTAATTTACAAAAAGTTCAGTCGACTGCCCCCAGGAGGCAGTCGACTGATACATTTCAGTCTGAACATTGCAGCTTCTGAGCTGAAATTCAGAAATGCATTATAAATTCCACACAATTCGAAAAATCATGAAACATTGCAAACATGTTTCTTATGATATATTCTAACAGAGAAAAATATATTACCATGGAAAATTTAAACATGTTTGACTTTTTGACCAAAACTCAAATTCTTTGAAAACATCCAACTTTGTACCAAACTTTTATCCTAGTTTTGAAATTATGTGTTTCACAAACTTATGTTATAGCAAATAAAACACAGAAATATTTTCAAATTATTTGAAATGTCCAACTATGATCTATGGGCAAGATGTCCATTAATTAAACATTTACTTTCCACATAGTTGGTCTATTTTCAATAATGTGATACTTCCAACAATCCAACAAAATATCATAAGCATAAGAGAATTATTTGTATCATCCTAACATCTCATGCACTACTTTATTATTGCATTACCCAAGGCCAAATTTACACTTCTACAAAACACATACCAAGTCCTCTTCATAGAGATGTGAATTCCGCTTCGGGTAGAGGCTTGGTAAATATGTCGGCATGGTTGTGATGGATCGATTTAGGCGTGCAGAGGGGGGGGGGTGAATGCACTTTTTCGGATCTCTACAAAGTTGTTAGCGCAGCAGAAATAATATGTAAAAGAAACAGAAGCAATGCTAACACTTATCAGTTACTTGGTATCCACTCAGATGGGTGACTAGTCCAAGGATCCACTCCGCGAGCACCATTTTTCACTATCGAAAAGTCTCCTTGAGGTGGAGAAACCTTTACGCAAGATCTTCCTCTTTATAGATGCAGAAATACAATAGATGAAGCAAGAAACACTCTACAATTTGGCAGCACTTCGTTACTGTACGGAACCGTACCGTACACGTACAAAACATGCTCCTTTTATAGGTGAACAGGACAGATTCGCAATCTGTCCAGCCCGCACCAGTCGACTGCCCCTAGGTAGTCGACTGGCCTAGCATTAATTGCTAGCCAACGGCTAGTTTTGGGGGTATACTAGTAGACTGCCCAGCGGCCAGTCGACTGGTCCGACGCTGCAAACTTTCTGTGAGTTTTGGCAGTCGACTGCCTCTGGGCCAGTCGACTGCCCTGCCTCACGCTCAGCTCCAGCCACTCCGGACCATCTCCTTTGCGTATGCCTTCAGGTCTGCTCCCTTGGCTCGCCTCTTGAAGTCCTCTTCCTCTGGCTATCGTCTCTCGGATGCGCACGCAAGCCTTCCCTTGGCTTGCCTCCATGCCACCTTTCACGTGTGCCCTTGAAGTCCACTTCCCGGCTTGCCCTTGGAGCTCTCCTCCCTCGGCTCTCGTCCCTCGGATATGTCCACCATGTGTGATTCTCCAAGTCCTGCAAACTCAATCACACATATCAAATACAACATAACACTCTAACTTTGAACATATTCGCCCACACATCAAAACCATGATCTTCCAATCATTTAAGGGCCGATTGCCTCAACAATCTCCCCCTTTTTGATGTGTGGCAATATGTTTAAGTTAGAGATAAACTACAATCACAATAGCAATAGCAACATATAGCAATTGAAAAATCATGAGACATAGTAACTGTTGGATCGAGAGAAACGATAGAGGGGGGTGAATATCGTAAATCGTTCGGATTCGTAAAAGAGAATTAGCAGCAGAAATAATTAAAGTAAAACACATGCGAACACCAAGATTTTACTTGGTTCGGAGTCGCGGTCGGCTCTTACTCCAAGGCCCACGGTCATGACCGTTTACTGCGGGCAATTCTATATGAGCACAAAATAGTTTACAGACAGATATGATAATTGTAGTACAGTAAACAAAACAAACAACTCTTCGTTATCGACGTCCAGTGTAGATTGTATTTTCGGAGCAGAGGGACGTTGTCGGCGCTTGTATCTCGAGTCGGGAGGTTTCCGCAGCAGAGCGCGAGAGTAGAAGAGCGTGAGTGCGTTGGAAGAATTGATTGTATTGACGCCTTGGGGTCGAGGGCCTTTTTATAGCCCCTGGGGGCGCCCGGAACGTCGGGGGCGCCTCCCCCACGTGTTATCTGATCCGAGTTCCTCTCAGTTAGCTCTGATCCCTTCAAACTCGGGATCGAGCTTTGACGGGGGCGCCTGGGATGCTGGGGGCGCCCGGGTTGACTCGATCCGCTCTGGCTTGAGTTGATCCACTTCGTTAGCTTTATCTCGGGGCGCCTGGACCATCCGGGGCGCCCGGGAGCATGGGGGCGTCTGGGAGCACGGGGGTGCCCCGCCCAGTAAGCTGCCGATGCACATCTTTGCTTCACTCATTTTGTATTAACCTTGGGGGCGCCCGGAACACTGGGGGCGCCCTACTCAGCCACTTGCCTCTCTCCTTTGGGCATTCTGAGCTGCAGACACAAGTTCCTTCGGTCCTGCATCCAGGGTTAGTCCAAAACAACATAAAGCCATTAAGTATTAGGTTTATACAGCCTCCGCTGTCTTGGTTCTGACTTTGGGTCTCCAAAATGGAGCCTTAGGTCGAGCTGACGCCTACTGTTCCCTCGACGGGGAACGCGTCCTCACCTACTCCTTTCGGGAGAATTTACCTGATACGAACCGGCTCCTCCGGTTGGACTTTTGCCCAGCAGTCCTTCGCCAGGTGCCTAGCTGTCCTTCGCCAGGTCTTCAGTACCAAGCTGTCCTTGGCCTGATGCCTTCAGTTCCAGGCAGTCCTTCGCCTAGTGCCCAACAGTCCTTCGCCAGGTCTTTGACTCCTAGCAGCCCTTCGCTAGGTGCCCAGCAATCCTTCGCTGGGTCTTAGGGTTCTGATGCCTAGCAGTCCTTCGCTAGGGCTTTGTATCCTGACAGTCCTTCGCCAGGTGCCTAGCAGTCCTTCACTAGGGCTTTATATCCTGGCAGTCCTTCGCTAGGGCTTTGTATCTTGGCAGTCCTTCGCCAGGTGCCTAGCAACCCTTCGCTAGGACTTTGTTTCCTGGCAGTCCTTCGCCAGGTGCCTAGCAGCCCTTCGCTAGGACTTCTTTCTGCACACTCAAGTAACTTTGTTAGATCACCAATAATACTTAACTTTGAACCCTTTGCCAATATCAAAACAAGGTTCGATATGGTGCTTCCTGCACCAACAGTAACCCTAAGAGGTAACCTCCCCCTTAACCTATGTCTCCCCCCATTTTCAATTCTAGTCACAATCCAAATTATGTTTCCACTTAATAACAGCAATATGTTAAAAATATAAGACATATCAGAACCTAAGAGGTACCTCCCCCTTAATCCATATCTTCTCTCAAATTTTAACCTTTCAAAGTCTAAGTTAGACAAAATACCTAAAATCATCCATTTTAAGTCAAAATTCTAACTTAAACCATCCATTCTCCCCCTTTGACACCATCAAAATGATTGCCTCAAGTAACCAAAACCCATGGCATCAAGTGAAAGAATTTTCAATTTATGAAATTTCTCACAGTGGCTGAAAACCTGCGTGCCAGTCGACTGCCCATGGGGCAGTCGACTGATACGCCATCAATCTGATATTTCAACTTTTCTGCCGACTTTCAGAAACTCCCAAAAAATTTCAGAAAATTCCAAAAATTATAAAATTTTGCATACATGTTTGAAATATTATACTCTATCAGGGAAAAATATTAAACCATATAAAATTTCAAACATGCATGACTTTCGACAAAAATCCAAAATCTTTGAAAAACACTACATTTTGTATCAAACTTTGAAACCAATTTTGCAATTATATGAATTCTAAAAGCATGGCAAAGTATGTAAGACAAAATGATTTTCAAAAGTTTAAAATGTCCAACTATGATCTTTGGGCAAAGTGTCAATTGATTAAACACTTGCCTTCCCCATAGTTGGTCTAGTTTTCATATTTGATACTCTCAATGGTTCAACAATGTGCCACAAGCACAAGTGAGCCAAATGTATCACCCTAATGGATCAAGCACCCTTATTCAAAGCTAATGTCTCCAAGTTCATCCTATACTTCCACAAAACACATTCCAAGCCCTCTTCTTAAGGATGTGAACTCCGATTCCGGAAGAGGCTTGGTAAAGATATCGGCTAGGTTCGACTTGGATTCAACATAGTATAGTTCTATGTCTTCCCTTGCCACATGGTCTCTAATGAAGTGATGTTTCACTTCAATGTGTTTTGTTCTAGAATGGTGAACCGGATTTTTAGTTAGGTTGATTGTACTTACATTGTCACACAAGACTTTGACCTTGGTGTAATGTAGTTCATAATCCTCTAAGGTGTGCATGATCCAAAGGAGTTGGGAAACACACCCACCCATTGCCACATATTCCGCTTCCATTGTAGATAGGGCAACGCATGATTGTTTCCTACTACTCCAACTAACTAAGGAAGACCCAAGGAATTGACACCTTCCACTTGTACTCTTCCTATCTAGCTTACACCCCGCGTAGTCCGAGTCGGTGTATCCAATTAGATCAACACTAGGGGTTCTAGGATACCAAAGTCCGACATTGAGGGTCCCTTTCACATACCTTAAGATCCTCTTGACTACAACCAAATGGGACTCTTTTGCACACGATTGGTGTTGGATCGAGAAAACCGATAGAGGGGGGGGGGTGAATATCGGTAATCGTTTTTCGGAAACACTTAGAGCAAGTACGCAGCAGAATTTAATAAAAACCATCTCTCACAAAGACACGGTCGATTTTGTTGGATCGAGAAATGCGAGAGAGGGGGGGGGTAATGAATGTCGCAAATCGTTCGGATTTAAAAAGAGTAAGTGCGCAGCGGAATAAAACAGAGCAAAAACAACGCTAACACGGTCGTTTTACTTGGTTCGGAGCCTGGGTCGACTCCTACTCCAAGGCCCACGGTCGTTGACCGTTTTCTGCGGGCAATTCTATAAGTTCGTAAAAGTTTACAAGAAAGATAATAACAAGAACAGTTTAGTAAACTTTTAAATACAGCTCTTCGTTACCGACGTCCGGTGTAGATCGAAGTTTCGGAGCAGCGGGACGTCGTCAGCTCGAGTTGGAAGATTTCTGGAGCGTGTCGCGGAAGCAGAAGAGCGTAGAAGTGTCGCAGTGATTGATGCTTTGAAGAAAGAGGTCGAGGGCCCTTTATATAGGGCCTGGGGGCGCCCTGGTCGACGGGGGCGCCCCCCCACGTGGCAGCAGATCCACACAAAGCGCAGTCAACGACTTATCCCTTGAACCTCGGGATAAGGTCTTGACTGGGGCGCCCTGTACGCTGGGGGCGCCCTGGTTGACTCGGCCAACTCTTATCCGCAGCGCTGAGTCTTCTTTGGTAAATCTGGCTGGGGGCGCCCCGGACAGCGGGGGCGCCCTGTGCATGTAGCGCAGACGCGACAGAGTTGATTTGCAATGGGGGCGCCCGGGACAGCGGGGGTGCCCTATGTATGTACTGTCGAAGTCTTTCTTGTCTTGTTGTGTTTTGTGGTCACCATGGGGGCGCCCGGGACACTCCGGGCGCCCTGGTCAGCGGTTGCCTCACTCCTTTGAGGCATTCTGAGCTGCAGACACTCGTTCCTTCGGTCCTGCATCTAGGGTTAGTCCAAAACACAATAAAATAATAAAATAATAGGTTATACAGCCTCAGCTGTCTTGGTTCTGACTTTGGTCTCCAAAATGGAGCCCTAGGTCGAACCGACGCCTAATGTTCCCTCAAGGGGAACGCGTCCTCACCTACTCCTCTCAGGAGAGTTTACCTGGTGCCAACCGGATCCTCCAGTTGGACTTTTGCCCGGCAGCCCTTCGCCAGGTCTTGGTTTTCGCCTAGCAGCCCTTCGCCAGGACTTGGTTTTCGCCCAGCAACCCTTCGCCAGGACTTGGTTTCCTGACAGCCCATCGTCAGGTGCCTAGCAGCCCTTCGCCAGGACTTGGTTTTCGCCTAGCAGCCCTTCGCCAGGACTTGGTTTTCGCCCAGCAACCCTTCGCTAGGACTTGGTTTCCTGACAGCCCATCGTCAGGTGCCTAGCAGCCCTTCGCTAGGACTTTGTTTCCTGCACTCTCAAGCAGCATTGTTAGATACCAAACAACCCTTAACTTTGAATCCTTTGCCAATATCAAAACAAGGTTCGATCTGGTGCTTCCTGCACCAACAATCTCCCCCTTTTTGATTATGGCAACACAATTCAAAGTTAAGGAAAAAATTACAACAGTTAAGAGCATAAGGTAAACAGTGAAGCATAACTGTAGAGTTAAAAAAAATTCTTTATTTTTCATACTCCCCCTAAAACCCTGAATACTTGTGTTATAAAATACTTAAAATACTTAACTTTGACCTTTCCTCCCCCTTTGACATATATCAAAAGCATACATGGGTTAGCAAGGTTTCTAATGGGGATTTTTGAGTTCTACCAAAAATAAGACAAAGTATTTTTCAAAAAGAGCAAAAGTATTTGTATCCATAGACACTTTTGAAAAGCAAGCTTAAACTTTGTTAAAAACCCCTTTTTTTTTCCCAGACAAATTTTGATTACTAAGGAAAATTTTATTTAGAAAAACATGCACTAAAAATAACTTTGAACCACTTAGAAATGCTTAAAATTTTGAAATAGCTTAAAAATAAAATTCCCTTTCTCTCCCCCTTAATGTAAAACTCTTCTCCTTATGTTTTAGACCATTTTTTAAAAAATATTTTGAGAGAAGTTTTAAGGAGAGCGTTTGTGTATTAGAGCCTATGAGTTTTGAAAGCATAAAAATACTTAGTATAATTCTTGAAAGTATAGCAAAAAGTTTTAAATTGCACCAACAAAATTTTATTTGAAAAGTATTGAAAAGATATTTTATATTTGTAGGCCAATCTTTTAGAAAATTCACGCACTTAGAACACTATTACCTTGAAAAATATTTATACTTTTGAAAACATTATAGCAGTACTTTTTGACAGATATTATGTATTTTTGAGGATATAAGTGCTTTTGAATCTTCAAAAGTACATTTGAAATAAATATTATGCATTTTTGAAAAATCTAAGTACTTTTGAAATAAGTTAAGATTTGAAACACATAAGTACTTTTTAAAAAAGTATTTAGACTTTGAAAGATATAAGTAATTTTGAAAAGACTTAGACTTTGAAAAGTATAAGTAATTTTTGAAAAGAATTAGGGTGCGCTTGGTTCAAACGGAGGAATGGGAATGAGAATGGGATTGATTGAGGTGGGGAATAGGAAAGGGTATGATTGATTACGAAGTGTTGTTTGGTTAGGACTGTGTAATCATTACCATTATCATTGATGGTGTTTGGTTTGCCTATATATTAATTAATATTAATATCTCATCTCATTCATTACATATAATATTCTATTTAATTAAAAATATAAAATATTATTATTTTTTTACATCATAATTTTAAAAAATAAAATAAAAATATTTAATTCACACTAGGAGTAAGCTAATTGGTCACCATTTAAAAAAAACAAAAATAATAACAATCTAGTAGCATCCTATATGCAAATATCAAAATAAATCCATACTTTAATTTACACTGACCCAAAAAAATTATACAATTGGGAAAGGTAAACCATAATACCTAAAGCCACAAAAACTGCGTTTCTGCAGAAATCACAAAAACTGCGTTTATGCAGAAATCAACAAAACCTGCAGAAATCACAGAAACGCACTGTAGAAATCACAAAAACTGCATTTCTGCAGAAACTACAATTTTAGGACAGTAATAAAGAACTCAAAATATGCGTTTCTGTAGAAATCAACAAAAAATCTGTGCAAAATCATCAACGATTTCTTCCCCGTCCGGAAATTATTGAAGCAGAAGAAAGGGAAAGGAAACCTCAAAGTGAAGTCGAAGCGATAGCCCAATGACGTCGGTGGTCGAAGCGACTTTCTCGTGGCGATGCCGTTCTTCGATCTTCTCCTTTAAAACTCTATTTTTGCAGAAAACATTTGAGACGATCTGTGATTAGGGCAGAAATCTTGATGGCGCGGATTTATTGAAGAAGATGAAGGTTATGGAGAGAGCAAGAGCTGCGTTCAGGGTGGAGTTACCTGGGATCGCAACGCTTTGGAGTTGCTAGCTGGGGAGAAAAGTTTCGGAGCTTCTTCTAGGTTTGCTTGAGGTCTTCTGTTAGCTTGGGATTCATCGCGGCACTTGGGGGTTTTCATTCCCCCCAAAATGGGGAGGAATGGATGAATACATCGAATAGCGTAATCAAAACACTGTTCCGTAATTATACCATTGAACCAAACAGACGGATTGATTCCCTTTCCCTTTGCAGAGCTCAAATACCACGTACCAAGCACCTCCTTAGACTTTGAAAAGTATAAGTAATTTTTGAAAAGAATTATGCATTTTGAACACAAAATATTTTACTTGACTAGGTTTCTTTTCCAGTCTGACACAATCCTAGGAAACCTTGTTGACTACAAGGACATTTTCCTAAGTGTCCTGGAAAATTTTCTCCAACCCAAGTAAATATTATAAAATTAATTTCATAAGCCACAAGAATTTTGTAAAATAATAGTATTTTGACAGAAAAATTATTTAAGTTTTCAAAAGGATTTTGAACTTGCAGTGCATGAAAACATATAATTTTGAAAATGTTTAATAATTCTTTTAATTTCATCTCCCCCTAAACTTGACCCAGTCCTAGGAAGCTTGTTGACTACAAGCGATCTTCCTCTGAGTTTTAGGGTTTGATTTAAATTATAATAATTATCTAATAACTTCAAAACAAATAATTACCAAAAAAAATTTTCAGAAATTCTTTTTTTGAATCAAACTCCCCCTAAATTTGACACATCCTAGGAGTCCTAGTAGATCATGAAGTGGACCTTCCTCTGTGTCTTTAGGGTTTATTAAAAATAAAAGAATAATTTTGAATAATCTTCTGAGTATGAAACTTTCAAGGAGATAAATTTTTGACACCTCAATTTGAAGTAATAATAATAACACAGTTTTTGAAAAGAAATATTTTGAAATAATTTTTCAAAGAGATAGTAATATACCAAGAATTTTGAGTAATTTTTGAAGGCCTTATTCTGAAATGATACTAAATTTTAGAGCATCAGGTTTTGAGAATAAATCTAACAAGAACTCCCCTTGTATTCGACTTGTCTTAACTTTATCTAAGTGCTTGAAGGGTCTTTAGCATTAACTAGGTTTGACCATGTTTGA
The DNA here is from genome assembly GCA_024364735.1 of Boesenbergia rotunda. NCBI lineage: Eukaryota > Viridiplantae > Streptophyta > Magnoliopsida > Zingiberales > Zingiberaceae > Boesenbergia > Boesenbergia rotunda. The sequence continues at coordinate 10,087 of JAGFNQ010010232.1, forward strand.
CTCAGTTGACTAAGGTTTAACCATGTTAATCATGGTTTGACTATGTTGAAATTATTCTCTGAATGAAAACACAACATAAAAGAAATTTTAATTTGAACTTAATTTTCCTGTCTCACCCAATCTAGGGTTTTCAAACAGTTAGCCTTAAAAGTTCTTGTGAGACAGGTTTGAAGGTAAAAATAATTTTAAAAAAATGTTTAACTTTGAAAAAAAATGTTTGTTTTTGAAAAAGTATAATTGACTTCGAAGACAGAAAAAGAGTGATTTTGAAAAAGAATTTTTGAAAACAGGTTTGAATCTATAATTATTTGAAATTTGTGTTAGATTCGAATTTGACATAAGATAATTTGAATTTGAATTTCAGAAATTGGCTTCCAGGTCTTGGCGAGGCACTAGGCCTTCTTTGGCCGTAGCCGTATGGGATCATCCACCCTTTCCTTGACAAAGCCTTTTAATGAAATTTCATTTTCAAATTAAATTAGGTCATTTTCTGGTCTAACTAGCTTGGGTCTTGGATCGGTAGCTTCGGCTGGTTTCACCAGTCTAAAGAGACCAAGTAGACTTGATCTTATTAGAGTTGGTTTCCCCAACGTACTATCATCTCACCTCCTCCCAATACTATGTTGTCAAATTTCAACTAATTGGTTAAGTCCTTAAGATATCTAGTCCTATGAATAGCCAAGACAAAACTTCAGATAATGTCATAGTGAGGAGAAATTTCTGGATTTTCTAAGTTTGCAAAATTATTAATCAGTTTTTCTTGTATATCAATTTTAATTTTCAAAGTCTCATTTTCTTGTCTTAACATTTTGAATTTTGACTTTGCTAATATACATGATTTCATCAAGTTATCTAAGCATGCATCCATATCTAAATTTGACCAAGAGAGATTAATTAAACTATCAGTGTTCAAGGTAAAGAGTGGATTTGTATATAAATTACAGTTACCCATCTTGGTTGGTTGCCCTGGATCTTTGTAACTTTTATCTGTGCATTCATCTTTGTAATGCCCAAACTCCTGACACTTGAAGCATTGATGCGACTCTTGTTCTTTCGTGCTTTTGGAGCTCGTTTCTTTGTTGCCGTCGGTGGTATCGTTTGAATCTTACGAGTAGGACACTTAGTTTGGTAGTGCCCTCTCTCCCTGCATATGTAACAAATTATATGATTTTTAAAATTCAAATTTGTAATTTTACCTTTTGATTCCTTATTAGGAATCTCCCCCTTAATTGTTGCTGTCTCGGATCTAAATTCATCTTCTGATTCCGTGTCTGAGTCGGACTTGGGTACCGGTTGAAGCTCCTTCTTTGATGGTTCTCTTGGAGTTTTCCCTGCAAAAGTTATACCTTCCTCGACCATTGCAGTATCAGCTTGATTATTTAATTCTAATTTAGAAAAGAATTTGAAATTGGTTACCATCTCAGTCAGTTCGTTGTCTGATTCTGCTGGTTCGATTTCGACTCTGGGTTCAGGTTCAGACTCTGACTCGGCTGTCTGTGCTTGGACCGAGAGTGCGAGATAACTTACCTGATCTTCTTCTTCATCTGAGATTTCTTGATGAAGATTGATCAATTTCTCCCAAATTTCTCTAGCACATCCAAATGAACCGACTAGCTTGAGTTGTTCGTTGGTTAGACCGCATTGATGAATTGCAGTTGCTCTTACATCAGTCTCAATTTGGTTGAGGGTTGGTTCATCCAGTTTGTCCCATGCAATTGATAGTCCATCTTCTGTAGGGGGGTGGAACCCTGTTTGAATGATCATCCATATGTCCATATGGGTCTTTAGATGGAACTCCATTTGACTTCTCCAAGAATTGAAGTTTTCACCGGAGAAGAGAGGTGGACGAACGCTGTTCCATTCTCGATTAGCCATTTAAAAACCCTTGCACACAACAGAATTAACCGAAATGTACCAAGACTTGGTCTTGGATTAGTAGTGCGGGAGAAGGAAAAAAATTGTCCAAAACAAATGTTGCACGAATTTCGAGGCGAATTAATAATAAAATTAAAAAAAACAATTTATGACAAAATTTTTGAAAATGATGATTTTGTCAATTCTGATAAATGAAAAGAATAAGAATTTAATGTTTGGAAAAAAATTTCTTGATTTAAGGTAGCACGAATTTCGAGAAAAAATATTAAAATAATAATAAAAAAAATTTATGACAAGTTTTCAAAAAATTGATCGTTTTATAAATTATGACTTATGGTGAGAAAATGAGAATTCAAAATTGAAAAAGGCGTAAGGATATTTTAAATACACTCACAGATATTATTTATTTGAAAAATAAAGCGAAAAAAATCCGAAAATTTTTTTCAAAGTGGTGGTTGCACCAACTTTGAATAACCCCGCTCTGATACCACTTGTTGGATCGAGAAATGCGAGAGAGGGGGGGGGTGAATGTCGCAAATCGTTCGGATTTAAAAAGAGTAAGTGCGCAGCGGAATAAAACAGAGCAAAAACAACGCTAACACGGTCGTTTTACTTGGTTCGGAGCCTGGGTCGACTCCTACTCCAAGGCCCACGGTCGTTGACCGTTTTCTGCGGGCAATTCTATAAGTTCGTAAAAGTTTACAAGAAAGATAATAACAAGAACAGTTTAGTAAACTTTTAAATACAGCTCTTCGTTACCGACGTCCGGTGTAGATCGAAGTTTCGGAGCAGCGGGACGTCGTCAGCTCGAGTTGGAAGATTTCTGGAGCGTGTCGCGGAAGCAGAAGAGCGCAGAAGTGTCGCAGTGATTGATGCTTTGAAGAAGGAGGTCGAGGGCCCTTTATATAGGGCCTGGGGGCGCCCCCCCACGTGGCAGCAGATCCACACAAAGCGCAGTCAACGACTTATCCCTTGAACCTCGGGATAAGGTCTTGACTGGGGCGCCCTATACGCTGGGGGCGCCCTGGTTGACTCGGCCAACTCTTATCCGCAGCACTGAGTCTTCTTTGGTAAATCTGGCTGGGGGCGCCCGGGACAGCGGGGGCGCCCTGTACATGTAGCGCAGACGCGACAGAGTTGATTTGCAATGGGGGCGCCCGGGACAGCGGGGGCGCCCTGTGTATGTACTGTCGAAGTCTTTCTTGTCTTGTTGTGTTTTGTGGTCACCATGGGGGCGCCCGGGACACTCCGGGCGCCCTGGTCAGCGGTTGCCTCACTCCTTTGAGGCATTCTGAGCTGCAGACACTCGTTCCTTCGGTCCTGTATCCAGGGTTAGTCCAAAACACAATAAAACAATAAAATAATAGGTTATACAGCCTCAGCTGTCTTGGTTCTGACTTTGGTCTCCAAAATGGAGCCCTAGGTCGAACCGACGCCTAATGTTCCCTCAAGGGGAACACGTCCTCACCTACTCCTCTCGGGAGAGTTTACCTGGTGCCAACCGGATCCTCCAGTTGGACTTTTGCCCGGCAGCCCTTCGCCAGGTCTTGGTTTTCGCCTAGCAGCCCTTCGCTAGGACTTGGTTTTCGCCTAGCAGCCCTTCGCCAGGACTTGGTTTTCGCCCAGCAACCCTTCGCCAGGACTTGGTTTCCTGATAGCCCATCGTCAGGTGCCTAGCAGCCCTTCGCCAGGACTTGGTTTTCGCCTAGCAGCCCTTCGCCAGGACTTGGTTTTCGCCCAGCAACCCTTCGCTAGGACTTGGTTTCCTGACAGCCCATCGTCAGGTGCCTAGCAGCCCTTCGCTAGGACTTTGTTTCCTGCACTCTCAAGCAGCATTGTTAGATACCAAACAACCCTTAACTTTGAATCCTTTGCCAATATCAAAACAAGGTTCGATCTGGTGCTTCCTGCACCAACAGATTTTACTTGGTTTGGAGCCTGGGTCGACTCCTACTCCAAGGCCCACGGTCGTTGACCGTTTACTTTGGGCAATTCTATATAAGGCGCAAATAGTTTACAAAAGATAATTACAGAATTAAGTACAGTAAACTTAAATCGCTCTTTTATTGATGTCCGGGGTAGATCGACTTTTTCGGAGCAGCGGGACGTCGTCGGCTCGAGTTGGAAGGATTCCGGGGCGAAGCGCGAGAGCAGAAGAGCGTAGAAGCGTTGATTGGAAGTTGTTGTTTGAAGCCTTGGTCGAGGGCCCTTTATATAGGGCCTGGGGGCGCCCGGGACGTCGGGGGCGCCCCCCCCCCCCACGTGGCATTTGATCCGGAAATGTCTCGGTCGCTTCTGATCTCTTCAATTTCGGGATCAGCTTTGACCGGGGCGCCCGGAGCGCTCGGGGCGCCCGGATTGACCGGGTCAAATTTCTATCTTCTTGGCTTCGAGGGGAGCTGCTTCGGTGGCTGTCACTGGGGGCGCCCGGAGCGCAGGGGGCGCCCGGGAGCATGGGGGCGCCCAGGAGCACGGGGGCGCTCGCAGGATGTACTGTCGAAGCATGCTTTTTACTTGTGTGTTTTGTGTTCGCCTTGGGGGCGCCCGGGACACTCCGGGCGCCCTGGTCAGCCGTTGCCTCACTCCTTTGAGGCTCTCTGATCTGCAGACACTCGTTCCTTTGGTCCTGCATCCAGGGTTAGTCCAAAACACAACAAAACATTAAGTGGTTAGTTTATACAGCCTTCGCTGTCTTGGTTCTGACTTTGGACCTCCCAAATGGAGCCCTAGGTCGAACCGACGCCTACTGTTCCCTCGACGGGGAACGCGTCCTCACCTACTCCTCTCGGGAGAATTTACCTGATGCCAACCGCTCCTTTGGTTGGGCTTTTGCCTCGCGGTCCTTCGCCAGGTCTTGGATACCGGGCTGTCCTTCGCCCGGTGCCTAGCATTCCTTCGCCAGGTCTTCAGTCCCAAGCTGTCCTTCGCCTGGCGCCTAGCAGTCCTTCGCTAGGTCTTGGTGACTAGCAGCCCTTCGCTAGTTGCCTAGCAGTCCTTCGCTAGGTGCCTAACAGTCCTTCGCTAGGGCTTTATTTCCTGGAATTCCTTCGCCAGGTGCCTAGCAGTCCTTCGCTAGGACTTTGTCTCTGCACACTTGAGTAACTTTATTATATCACAAATAAACTTAACTTTGAATCCTTTGCCAATATCAAAACAAGGTTCGATATGGTGCTTCCTGCACCAACAATCTCCCTCTTTTTGATTATGGCAACACAATTCAAAGTTAAGTAAAAAACTTTATAATAGTTGAGAACATAATGTAAAAATGAAGTATAGCAATTTTACACAATTCAATGTTAAGTAAAAACTTTATAACATTTAATAACACAAGGTAAGATTTGAAAAAAATCCTTTATTTCTCATACTCCCCCTAAAACCCTTGTGTTATAAAATACTTAACTTTGACCTTTCCTCCCCCTTTGACATATATCAAAAATAAACATGGGTGAACAAGGTATCTAATAGGGAGGTTTGAGTTTTACCAAAATAAATTTAAGTAAAGGAATTCAAAAAGCATAGTTTTCAAAAGAAACTATAAGTAATAGATTTCATAATTTTCAAAGTAATGGATGTTTTGAAAATACATGAAGTTCCCCCTTAATGTGACAACTCTTCTCCTTAAAAAAAACTGGCAACAACTTGCAATATAGTTTTCAAGAAAAAACTTAACAGTAACTTACTTAGCTAACATTTTGAAAACAAGTTTCTCTTAAAAATTTCAACTTTTGCACTCATAGAGAAATTTTGTGCATTAAAAACCATTTTTACTCGGAAAAACCTTTAAATAGATAAGTTTTTGCTGACACACAGATTTGTTTACTGAGAAAGTCTTACTTAGAAACATTTGCCAAAAATTTCAAGGGGTTTTTGCTCAGACAAACTTTCTTTACTAAGAATACTTTTTCTTAGAAATATTTTCAAAAATAAATGCACTTAGTGCTTTAGAGATTTTGAAAGTACTTTGAATATGCTTAGACCAATTTTAAGGTACTTAAAAATACTTAGTGAAAACAAGACAAGATTTAAAATTTTCTCTCTCTTGGCCATATACCAATAAGGAACTTTTTGAAATAAAATTTAAGGAAAAATGTGTGTATCAGAGCTTATGAGTTTTGAAAAAATACTTAGTATAATTCTGAAAGTATACCACACAACTTAAAAAAAACGCAAAAAAATAAAAACTATTTTGTATTTGTAGGCAAGTCTTTTGAAAATTTACGCAGTTAGAACACTATTGCCTTAGAAAAGTATTTAGAAAAGACTTTTCAAAATATTGTACTCATAAAAAGATTTTCATTTAACAAATAGTACATTTAGATGAAAGATTTTTTAAACAAATGTTCTGCAAAAGAAAATTTGAAGCACATTTTCACTTTGAACAAGATTGAAAGGATAACATTATATTTTGAAAAATAGTAGTACTTTTGAAAGATGATATGCATATTTTGAAAAATATAAGTACTTTTGTGAAAAAAACATTGTAGCATAATACTCGACTTGGTTTCTTTTCCAATCTAACACAATCCTAGGAAACCTTGTTATCTACAAGGACATTTCCATAAGTGTCTTGAAAAATTTTCAATGTCAAGTATTATTTTCTAAGGTATTTCAAAAATAATTTTATAAGCCACAAAAACATTTGAAAATAATAATATTTTGTAAGACAAATTACTTATGTTTTCGACACAATTTTGAAAATATAGTGTATGAAAACATATTATTCAGAGGCATTTAATAACTCTTTTAATTTGACCTCCCCCTAAACTTGACACAGTCCTTGGAAGCTTGTTGACCACAAGTATTCTTCCTCTAAGTCTTTAGGGTTCAGTTCAGATCAAGGGAATTTATCTAATAAATAATTACCAAAAAATTTCAGAAAATCTTCTTTTGACTCAAACTCCCCCTAAATTTGACACATCCTAGGAGTCCTTGTAGATCATGAAGTGGACCTTCCTCTGTGTCTTTAGGTTTATTAAAATCAAAAGAATAATCTTGAATAACCTTCTAGATATGATAACTTTTAGGGAGATAAATTTTTAAAATCACAACTTGAAATGAAGACAATTTTTAAAGCATAAGCCCAAAAAATATTTGAAATGATATGGTTTTTCAAAGTAATATACCAAGGTTTTTGAGCCAATTTTTGAAAACCTTATTTTGAGATGATAATAAGTTTTAGAGCATAAGGTTTTTGAAAAATTTGAATTTTTTGAAAAAGATTAAGAAGGCCCTGTATCTGACACAGACTGACTTTTATCTGAGTTCCTTAAGGGATTTCAGTGTTGACCAGGTTTGACTATGGTGACCATGTTTGACTCAGTTGACTATGTTTGACCAATCAATAACTAAATCAAACAAGCCCTAGATTCTATTTAAAATGAGTTTATTGTGATATGAAATTCAATATGAAAGAGTAGGATACATTAATTTGGAAGATAGAGATTTATGCTTTTAGGTCCTAGATGTCTCACCCAGTTCTATGTGATCAAACATGTTAACCTTATGGGTTGTGTGAGACAGGGTTTTGGTAGAAAGTTTTATTTTGAAAAATCATGATTAATTTTGAAAAGGTTAAATTAATTTTTTAAACACAATTTAAATTTATTTTGAAAGGAAATATTTGAATCTAAAGTTAACTGAAAATTTGTGTTAGATTCGAATTTAACAAAGAGTAAATTGAATTTGAGTTTTAAAAATTGGCTTCCAGGTCTTGGCGAGGCACAAGGCCTTCTTTGGCCGTAGCCTTATTGGATCATCAACCCTTTCCTAGACAAAGCCTTTTAGTGAAATTTCATCTTCAAAATTACTTTTTGATAAATTCTGGTCTAACTAGTTTGGGTCTTGGATCGGTAGCTTCGGCTAGTTCCGCCAAGATGGCTTTCCTAACGTACTATCATCTCACCGCCACCCAATACTATGTTGTTCAAATTTCAGTTAAACTGTTTTTGTCCTTAAACTAATCAATCCTAATTTTAACCAAAAAAAATAAAAATAAAATAAAAAGAAACATACAATTAAAGCAAAAAAAATGATCTAAGTTACATCATAATCGTAATAATATTCTAGATTATCAAAAACAACAATATTATGAATTAAATTTGCTAACACATTAGCCTTAACTAATTTATAAGATTCAATCATATTATTCATGGCAAATAATGGATTTTCAAATACTGTAAATTTACCTTTTGATTCCCGGTTGGGAATCTCCCCCTTAATTCTAGCCATCTTTCTTTTGCTTGATTGTTTCTTTGGCATTTTGTAGCGCCATCCGGACCTGCTTCCGATGATCCCCTTCTTCGTCGTCAGATTCTGAGTTTGAGTCGGACTCAGATACAGGTTGAATCTTCTTCTTTGGTGGTTCTCTTAGAGTTTTCCCTGCAATTAAAACTATACCTTCCTCGACCATTGCAGTATCAACTTGATTATTTAACCTTAATTTAAAAGAAGATTTGAAATTGGTTACCCTTTTTGTCTCAGTCAACTCGTCGTCTAATTCTGGTTCGATTTCGTCGTCGGGTGTCGAGTCTGTCTCAGCTACTTGTTCTTGAGCTTCTAAGATCTCAACATCGGAGCTCTCTTCGTGTAGACTGATTAGCTTTTCCCACATTTCTTTGGCACAGTTGAAGGATCCGACCCGCTTCAGTTCTTCTTTGGTCAGGCCACATTGTAAGATTACTGTTGCCCTGGCATCAGTCTCGATCTTTCTCAAAGTTGGTTCATCCAATTTGTCCCAAGCGAGTGCTATCCCATCTTCTGTGGGGAATTTAAACTCCGTTTGGATTATCAACCAAAGTTCCAGATTGGCCTTCAGGTGGGATTCCATTAGACTTCTCCAGGAGTTGAAATTTTCGCTAGAGAAGAGTGGTGGACGGGCACTGTTCCATTCTCGGTTGGCCATTTAAAATGATCGCTTGCACACAAAAAGAAAAAAATAGAAATGTACCAAGACTTGGTCTTGGATTAGTAGTGCGGGAGAAGGGAAAAAGTAGCCAAAAAAATATTGCACGAATTTCGAGGCAGAATAATAATAAAATAATAAAAATATTTTATGATGAATTTTTGAAAATATTGATTTTGTCAATTCTGATTAATATTGAAAAAGTAAGAATTTAATATTTAGGAAAAAATTTGCTCGAATTAAAGTAGCACGAATTCGAGAAAAATATTAAAATAATAAAAAAAAGTTTATGACAAATTTTCAAAATTTGTTCATTTTATAAATTCTGACTTATGGTAAAAAAATGAAAATTCAAAATTGAAAAAGGCATAAGGATATTTTAAATCCACCCACAGATATTATTTATTTGAAAATAAAAAGCGGAAAAGATTGAGTGGTGTTGATTAACAAAAAAAGGAAAGAAATAAAATGAAAAAATTTTGTAAATCCGAAAAACTCCCAAATTGGTGGTTGCACCAAATTTGAGCTTCCCCGCTCTGATACCACTTGTTGGATCGAGAAAACCGATAGAGGGGGGGGGTGAATAGCGGTAATCGTTTTTCGGAAACACTTAGAGCAAGTACGCAGCGGAATTTAATAAAAACAATCTCTCACAAAGACACGGTCGATTTTACTTGGTTCGGAGCCTGGGTCGACTCCTACTCCAAGGCCCACGGTCGTTGACCGTTTACTTTGGGCAATTCTATACAAGGCACAAATAGTTTACAAAAGATAATTACAGAATTAAGTACAGTAAACTTAAATCGCTCTTTTACCGACGTCCGGGGTAGATCGACTTTTTCGGAGCAGCGGGACGTCGTCGGCTCGAGTTGGAAGGATTCCGGGGCGAAGCAAGAGAGCAGAAGAGCGTAGAAGCGTTGATTGGAAGTTGTTGTTTGAAGCCTTGGTCGAGGGCCCTTTATATAGGGCCTGGGGGCGCCCGGGACGTCGGGGGCGCCCCCCCCCCCACGTGACATTTGATCCGGAAATGTCTCGGTCGCTTCTGATCTCTTCAATTTCGGGATCAGCTTTGACTGGGGCGCCCGGAGCGCTCGGGGCGCCTAGATTAACCGGGTCAAATTTCTATCTTCTTGGCATCGAGGGGAGCTGCTTCGGTGGCTGTCACTGGGGGCGCCCGGAGCGCAGGGGGCGCCCGGGAGCACGGGGGCACCCACAGGATGTACTGTCGAAGCGTGTTTTTTACTTGTGTGTTTTGTGTTCACCTTGGGGGCGCCCGGGACACTCCGGGCGCCCTGGTCAGCTGTTGCCTCACTCCTTTGAGGCTCTCTGATCTGCAGACACTCGTTCCTTCGGTCCTGCATCCAGGGTTAGTCCAAAACACAACAAAACATTAAGTGGTTAGTTTATATAGCCTTCGCTGTCTTGGTTCTGACTTTGGGCCTCCCAAATGGAGCCCTAGGTCGAACCGACGCCTACTGTTCCCTCGACGGGGAACGCGTCCTCACCTACTCCTCTCGGGAGAATTTACCTGATGCCAACCGCTCCTTTGGTTGGGCTTTTGCCTCGCGGTCCTTCGCCAGGTCTTGGATACCGGGCTGTCCTTCGCCCGGTGCCTAGCATTCCTTCGCCAGGTCTTCAGTCCCAAGCTGTCCTTCGCCTGGTGCCTAGCAGTCCTTCGCTAGGTCTTGGTGACTAGCAGCCCTTCGCTAGTTGCCTAGCAGTCCTTCGCTAGGTGCCTAACAGTCCTTCGCTAGGGCTTTATTTCCTGGCATTCCTTCGCCAGGTGCCTAGCAGTCCTTCGCTAGGACTTTATCTCTGCACACTTGAGTAACTTTATTAGATCACAAATAAACTTAACTTTGAATCCTTTGCCAATATCAAAACAAGGTTCGATATGGTGCTTCCTGCACCAACAATTGGAATCTTGCACACATACCTACCGCAAAAAGTATGTCGGGTCTACTAGCGGTTAGGTATAGAAGGCTACCAATCATGCTCCTATACTGTTTAGAGTCTACCATTTTCCCTTCACTGTCACTATCCATTTTCACATTGGTTCCTATGGGTGTAGATGCTACCTTAGCATTTTCTAAACCAAATTTCTTTAACATCTCCTTAGCATATTTGGTTTGAAAGACATGTGTACCTTCATTAGTTTGCTTAACTTGAAGGCCTAAGAAAAAGGTTAACTCTCCTATAAGACTCATCTCAAATTCATCTTCCATACACTTGATGAATTCTTGTAGGAAGTCATTATTTGTTGACCCAAAAATGATATCATCCACATAGACTTGGGCAACAAATATCTCCTTGTCCTTAGATTTTAGGAACAATGTAGGGTCAATTGTTCCTCTCCTAAACCCCTTAGACACTAGAAATGAAGAAAGCCTTTCATACCAAGCCCAGGGAGCTTGTTTCAATCCATATAAGACTTTTCTTAGTTTGAACACGTGTCTTGGAAAGTTAGGGTCCTCAAACCCAGGGGGTTGTTCTACATAAGCCTCTTCCTTAATGATCCCATTAAGGAATGCCGACTTCACATCCATTTGGTGGAGTGTGAAACCCATGTGAGCGGCATAGGCTAGTAGAATTCTAATGGACTCTAACCTTGCTACGGGGGCATAAGTCTCATCATAGTCTAGTCTCTCAACTTGGTTAAACCCCCTAGCTACCAATCTAGCCTTGTTCCTAGTGATTTTACCTTGGTCATCCAGTTTGTTCCTAAACACCCATCTAATGGTTACAATAGTACAATCATTGGGCCTAGGAACCAACTCCCAAACTTCACTCCTCTCAAATTGATTTAGCTCTTCTTGCATGGCTAAAACCCAATAAACATCTCCCAATGCTTCATCAATGGACTTAGGTTCTAATTGGGAGATTAGAGCTATTTGACTAGTTTGGTCCCTAAAATAGGACCTAGTCCTTACACCTTGAGTGACATCACCCACAATTTGGTCAATAGGGTGATCATGGTGATGTCTCAAGGGTCGAGAGGTTGTAGGTTCATTTACTCCTTCATCCTCATCCTCTAGGGTACTTCTTACTCTCCCTTGATCATTGCCCTCCAAATGTAGGTCTTGAATTCTTTGGGCAAGGGGTTGGACCTCTTTTATATCCTTATCAATTGAGACCTTCCTAGGGTAGGTACTACTTGTTTCATCAAATTTAACATTCGAGGACTCCTCTATCACCTTTGTCCTTTTGTTATACACTCTATAACTTCTACTATTTGATGAGTACCCTACTAGAATCCCTTCATCAGCCTTTGACTCAAATTTCCTTAGGTCATCTTTGGTATTTAAGATGTAGACTTTACATCCAAAGACTCTAAAATAATGGACTTGTGGTACCCTTCCATTCCACAGTTCAATGGGTGTTTTTCCTAAAAATCTATGTACCAACACCCGATTTTGGATATAGTAAGCGGTGTTAACCGCTTCGGCCCAAAAATAGCTAGGAAGGGAATATGCATTAAGCATAGTCCTAGCAGCTTCTTGTAGGGCTTAGTTTCTTCTCTCAACTACCTCATTTTGTTGAGGAGTCCTTGGGCATGAAAACTCATGCTTGTACCAATTTTCAACACAAAATTGTGTGAAACTAGCGTTTTGGAACTCCCCACCATGGTCACTCCTAATTCGGTTTATTTTGATGTTCTTTTCATTTTCTACCCTTTTACTAAATCCTATGAAGATCTCTAGGGTATCATCCTTATATTTCAAGAAATAAACCCATGTAAACCTAGAAAAGTCATCTATTATTACTAGGCAATACTTACTTCCTACAAGTGAGGGGGTACTATGACAATCAAACAAGTCTATATGCAAAAGTTCTAAAGGTAAGGAAGTGGTGATTAGAGTTTTACCTTTGTGTGATGCTTTTGATTGCTTACCTTCTTGGCATGCATCACACAATTTGTTCTTCTTGTACTTGAGCATTGGGAGCCCCTTCACCAATTCTTCCTTGGCCACTCTTGCAATGCTCCTCATGTTGACATGTCCAAGTCTCCGGTGCCACAACCACCCTTCTTCTTCTTTAGACATGAGACACTTAACAACATTGTTAGTAGCATAAGATAGATCAAGATAATATAGATTTGCTTGTCTAAACCCTTCTATTATTATAGCATTTGATTCATTATGTCTAATGATGCATTTTCTAGCATGAAATTCTACTTGAAAACCGGCATCACATAATTGACTTACACAATAAATTGAATTTTATGTCTTTGATTAAAAGTACTTTATGTATTGAAATAGTGGGAGATACCTCAATTGTGCCCCTACCAATAATACTTAACTTTCCACTATTCTCAAAGGAGACCGTCCCTTCTCTTAGGTAGCTAATAGTGGTGAACTTGCTCATGTAACGCCCGCTTTTTTTTTCCATAAAGCGGCGTTACGTTAACATACATAGGGTATGTACATATCATAAGGCAGCGGAATAACTTAAGACTTACACATATATGCCCTACTACCATTCCTAACATAATGACATGGGAACTTGGCATATTAACTTCATACTTTGCATCATATCATGTCATGCGTAACATCATGTCATAGAGTCACATAAGCCATTATTCAAACACATAAGTAGCAAACATAAAGTTCTAGAATAAGATCGGTAACCATATTGTTTTCGTGGCCAAGTCACTACCACACACACACATTCTTGTCCTCCTGCCGCTTCCTTATTGTCCCCTTGCGTGATCTACGGTATAAGGAAATAAGACTATAAGCACGTCGGCTTAGTAAGACTCTTTCCTACTCACTAAAACCATTCATCACTTAATCATGAGCACATGAAACATAAACATAACTTTATGCTTGAACATAACTATAAATAAACTTACATGGCATGATACGTGACATAACATGAACATAATTCAACTTAGCATAGCATAATACATGGCATAGACATAAACACAAATAAACATTCTTAACATGCTTGATACATGGCATAAACATAAACATAAGGATACATTCATAACATGCTTGATACATGGCGTTAACATAAACATAAAGAAACATTCTTAACATGCATGATACATGGCATAAACATAAACATAAAGAAACATTCTTAACATGCATGATACATGACATAAACATAAACATAAAGAAACATTCTTATCATGCATGATACATGGCATAAATATAAACATAAAGAAACATTCTTAACATGCTTGATACATGACATAAACATAAACATAAGGAAACATTCTTAACATGCTTGATACATGGCGTAAACATAAACATAAAGAAACATTCTTAACATGCATGATACATGGCATAAACATAAACATAAACTAAACATTCTTACATGACGTGATACATGGCATAAACATAAACATAAAACATGAACTAACCTGTATGGCATAAACATAGGCATGCTTTCTATCATATCATATGGGCATCTTCTTAACATAACCATAAACATAAATCGTTTATTATCATGTATATTTCTTGACATGAGACATAAGTATAAGATATTACTATCATGGCATAATGCATAACATGAATGCATGAGTCTAATGCATATACATAAGGATGCTTAACTTTTAAAATCATATTTTTAAATACTTAAACATCATCATAACATCATTGGGGGTCCCCGGCTTGTACCACATACATACATCATAAGCTCGCATCCCTAAGTAAATACGAGGTCACGAGCCCCGACCTACTAGGGTAAGGACAGCATAGTCGGTAGTCCCAGAACCGGAGCGTTCTTAAGGTGCCCATCCCTGTTGCACAGCTTCAGTAGTGCCAGAACCGTGGACAGCATAGTCGGTAGTCCAGAACCGGGGCGTTCTTAAGGTGCCCATCCCTTGGACCCATACTTCGGTCCGGTACAAGCCCATTCATAAAGTAAAATACTTTACATGCTTTATCATTCATAAGACATGGCATACATCTTCATTCATAAAACATTGCATGCATCTTCATTCATAAAACATGGCATGCGTAACGACCCGGCCCGTCTACCGGCCCATTTACCGTCCCATTTACCGGTCCTCACGACCGTCGTACCGTCGATCATCGACCGTGTCATCATTCATAACATGGCACGCATCTTTATTCATAGAACATAGCATGCACTTTCATTCATAAACATAACATGCATCTTCATTATAATCATAACATGCATCTTCATTCATAGAACATGACCTACTTACATAAACATCATTCTTATTCCTAGTGCTTGCATGATCATGACATATAAGGTAAGCATTGCATTATATTCATTGAACATGATATATTTGCATAGACAATTATCCTAACCCATAGAGTTTGCATGATCATGATATCTAAGGTAAACATTGCATTTCATACATAAGCATGGTATTCATCCCAAGCATACATAAGTAGGACTTCCATAAACATACTACCTACCATTCAAGTGCATGACATAGGACATAAGACATTCATAAATCAACCCTATTAAGCATGACATCCAATCGTAAACATACAAACATGAAACATGGTGCTTAGAGTTAGGGTTATAGGTAACTTAATATCTACCACATGCTAGAACCTTTATATATACTTCATAATAAACCATAAACCATCATTCTTCAAACCCTAACTCCATCCAAACTGTAAATTCCTTGCTTGGCCGAAACCTATAGGGAAGGGTTCCATCATTCAATTAACATGTAAGATAGCATAAGGTAAAGAAACAACCATACATTACTTATAAGACCATGGGGAGCCATTAGGGCTCATGATTAGGGTTATCCCTAACCTTTAGTCCTCCTTCCTAGGGCTGGCCGAAACCCTACAAGGCCATGGGTGCATGGAAAAATTCCATAAAAACCCCAATCAAACATTAAACACCAACCATACTCTACCATAGGGCCATTAGGACCCTTGCTTGAGGGAAGTCCTAACCTTTTTGCCCTAGACCCTTCTTGGCCGAAACTTACAAGGGTCACAAGACCTTGTGAAAATTCACCCAATTCACTTTAAATCTCCTTTTGAATCATGGGGATACCCAAAGTACATACTTGAAAGGTTAGGCCCAATCCTAACCAAAGAATCATGGTGAGAGTCCCAAACCCTAAGGGGTGTTTAGGGTACTCCAAAAATTCCCCAAAAATTATATTTATTCCATATTTATCATGATAACACATTAGAAAATATGATTTAGATTTTTAACAACATTATGGACCCAAAACCCATGGTGGCCGAATATGATAGGGGTCCAAAGCATAGTTTTCTCAACATCAAACTCAAAACCAACTTTATATTATGCTAAAAATCACAAAGGAACTATTATACCACAGGTGAGGGAGTCTTACTTTGGTTGATCTTGATTATAGACCTTAGATTTGAGGGAAGGATGAAGATCTTGTTGCCTCTTGACCACCCCTAGCCTTTGTACCCTTGTAAATGCCTTGGATCTTGGAGATGGAGCCTTAGGTGAATTTCTTCCAAGGGAGAACCCCTCTTGGGGTGTTCGGCTAGGATGGAGAAGGAGGGAGGAAGAAAGGTGACTTGATGGAAGAAGAGAAGTAACCCCCCATGCCTCTCTTTATAACTCATCAAGGAGGGTAAGTGAAGAGTCATTGTGTCTCTTCATTTCCCCCTAAGCCTTAACCATAATCCACTTCATTTCCTCATAGCACTCCCTTGCTAGGTGAATTGGTTAGTGCATGCATGGTTGTACAAGAGGTCCAAGTTTCAATCCTTGGTGTATGCACTAATTTTTTTTCATTTCATTTTTATTTTATTTTTCTAATATTTCGAAAATCCCTTAAAAATTCCCCTATAATTATGTTAATATTTCTTATTAAAATCCCTTTATATTTCTATAAATTTTCCCTAAAATTCACCATTAATCATGGTACTAGAAAGCCCATACAAGGCCCATTAGTGCCTATTTCCCCAATTTTAATTGGAAAAATGTACTTGCGCCTCATCTCGTCCTCGCGTTCCCAGGTAGCTTCTTCGAACCGCTGACTTTGCCATAGGATCTTGACTAAAGGTACCTTCTTGCTCTAGTTTTGTCTATTATTAAGCTATTCACGAAAGAATATAATTTAACTTATTCCTAGTTACTTGTATTCTCTACTTCAAACTAGAATCTAACTTCCACTTACTATGCACAAGTTTATCATCTATGCACCAACTTATGACTCCGAAGCTCCTCTAAATTAGTACTGATTTCAGTGTCTCTGCTTCTCACCTACGTCTTTTATCTGTATTAAACTAAACGAAAATTACAATTATTATTGTATGATTCTCTCTTATTACATTCAGTATCATACTTCAAGTCTACTCCTCAACAACATAATTACCGCTTTATATAAGTACAACTCTTTCTCCTTTCCACTCGAATCTCCTTCCCCTTTTCCTGAGAATTATTCTTACTTTATTATTATCTATTCTAATAGTATATTTGTTTCTATGTAACATAACTTCTCATAGTACATAAACTCATGTATCGCTTATCCTATTACTTCCTATTCTAGTTATTTGAGCTACTTACTCTGTTTTAACTACCTAACCTATAATGCATACAGTCTCTGTTAATTATACTAAAATTTCTCAATTAAATTCATAAAATTAGCTTATTATCTTTTATGCTGGTCTATTTTACTCACATGTATCATTTCTGATATATACTATCTGTTACTTTATATTATCATTACATACTAATTCCGGTACTCAAAATTCATCTTGTAAAATTAATGGCAAAGTCTCATCGAAGCTTTCAACTTACCTTTCACTGAAATAACACATTGACATTGCTTTTAACTTAACCTACTTCTATAATGGTTATTTATTTATCTCAAAGTTTCTACTAACAAACTACAACTATTGTATATACTATCTTTTATTAGGACACGACAATAATTCTGATTATATTTTACTTACTAATAAATTATATTAAATATTCATTGCCTAACTCTACCCATCATAATCTAAAAGAAAATACCACTTACACTTGTAAGAAAGATGATTTGGAGTATTCATTTCATTGTTTTCGCTCAATCCAAATTACTTTACTGTCCATTCTTTACTGTTCGCATGAACTGTTACTATCTTACTTGAACTACATATTATACTAAACTTCTAACTTTCTGTTCTATCTTTCCATAGTCTTCTTTCACGTATCAAAATATCTTTTCTCATTTATTAGCCATGCTTTCTCCACTCTAATCGCAAAAATCACATTCTTATGATCTCCGTATCTTACTTCTCTATCAAGAATTTATAAAATATTCCTATATCGATCTTTTCCAAAATCTATACCTTATTAGATCGTTTCACCTAGTAAGTTTGCTCGAAAAGAAGCTCTTACTACATTCTTGCCTCTGATAACACTAACCTCTAGTTCCTTCATACAGAGTTATAGCTAAGGTCCTATTCGCTGATCTCTATCACGCCTTCTTTTGCATATCTAGTTCTTACTCTCTTTCTTTCCTGTATCAAACATATTACCCTATGGCTATTACTATATATATATCTGCTTGAAATTCAAATAACTTAACACATTAATCTATTCCTAATAGATATACATCACTAAGTCTTCATTTCATAACCACTACAATCTCTTAGAATACCTATACCAAATACTCTACTCCCTTAATACTACAGTTAATAAGTCTCCCTTAATAAAGCACCATCCTTTCTTTACTTCTATGCTCATCACTAAATATTAACATACGCCTTTTATCAGTAGTACAAACTTGCTTTGGTCCACCACTTTTCTTAATTCCAAACAGTCATGACACTCATACAGATAATGTCCTCATTACTTTACACATTCCTCCTCTCACATCTACTTGCTCTTCTTTTCCGATTTACTCCGTTTTGCCACCACTCAATCATTTACTATATTCATTCCACCTGACTGTAGCTACTTAAGTTAAATCTCTACGGATCACCCTCACTCACTATCACTCACATATACAATACAAGTAAGGCTACTATAAGTGATTGCTATTCCTACCCATATATCAATCTCGAAAGTATTTGGTTTCATACAAAAATTAAAGTAAAGTATCGTTCATAGTTACATATCCTAAAGTACTTTTCATCATAAAACATCGTTCATACTTGCATATTCTAAAATCATAAAGTATCCTAAAAGTGCTTACTATCATAAGATATGCAGAGAGGTACTTACTTGGAAGCTACAGGAAGAGGACTTGATGTGTGTGTAGTGAGATGGTAACTGCTCTGATACCAACCTGTAACGCCCGCTTTATTTTTTCTTTCCATAAAGCGGCGTTACGTTAACATACTTAGGGCATGTAGATATCATAAGGCAGCGGAATAACTTAAGACTTACACATATATGCCCTACTACCATTCCTAACATAATGACATGGGAACTTGGCATATTAACTTCATACTTTGCATCATATCATGTCATGCGTAACATCATGTCATAGAGTCACATAAGCCATTATTCAAACACATAAGTAGCAAACATAAAGTTCTAGCATAAGACCGGTAACCATATTGTTTTCGTGGCCAAGTCACTACCACACACACACATTCTTGTCCTCCTGCCGCTTCCTTATTGTCCCCTTGCGTGATCTGCGGTATAAGGAAATAAGACTATAAGCACGTCGGCTTAGTAAGACTCTTTCCTACTCACTAAAACCATTCATCACTTAATCATGAGCACATGAAACATAAACATAACTTTATGCTTGAACATAACTATAAATAAACTTACATGGCATGATACGTGACATAACATGAACATAATTCAACTTAGCATAGCATAATACATGGCATAGACATAAACACAAATAAACATTCTTAACATGCTTGATACATGGCATAAACATAAACATAAGGATACATTTTTAACATGCTTGATACATGGCGTAAACATAAACATAAAGAAACATTCTTAACATGCATGATACATGACATAAACATAAACATAAAGAAACATTCTTAACATGCATGATACATGGCATAAACATAAACATAAAGAAACATTCTTATCATGCATGATACATGGCATAAACATAAACATAAAGAAACATTCTTAACATGCTTGATACATGGCATAAACATAAACATAAGGAAACATTCTTAACATGCTTGATACATGGCGTAAACATAAACATAAACATAAGGAAACATTCTTAACATGCTTGATACATGGCGTAAAAGAGGGCTAGCAGTGTTAAGAGGTCACAAACCTCCGAAGAACTAATAAGTGGTGCTTTGACCACTGAGCACTACTTAAACAGTATAAAGGCCACCAGAAAGGTTGAACGATGAAGTTCTTAACAACCTTACCGTCAGGGGAAGTAATGGCCTCTACTCAGAGGCTAAAGGCAGTACCAATCTGGATTTCCAACCGAGAGCTCTATAGTGACTTGACAGTCCTTGAGATGAAGGATTATGAAGTCATTTTAGGGATGGATTTCCTCAGTAAGTACAGCGCTTCAGTGGACTGCCGTAGAAGGAAGGTGGTTTGCAGCCCAGAAAGAGAACCACCATTCGAGTTTCAAGGAGCCCCAAAGAGGAAGACTCAGAAATTCCTCTCAGCCTTGGCAGCCCACCAGATGCTAGAGCAAGGGTGTGCTAGTTTTCTTGCACACATAGTGGACTCAGAAGCAAAGAAAGAACTCAAGCAGGAGGATGTACGGGTAGTCTGCGAATATCCAGAAGTGTTCCCAGAAGAATTACCTGGACTACCTCCCAACCGAGAAGTGGAATTCGAGATCGAGCTAGTGCCCGGTACCGGTCCGGTCTCGAAGGCCCCATATCGTATGTCTCCAGCAGAGTTGAAGGAATTACAAGAGCAACTCCAGGAGCTACTAGACAAGGGCTTCATTCGCCCGAGTCATTCACCCTGGGGGGCTCCTGTACTTTTCGTCAAGAAGAAGGATGGGTCTATGCGTCTGTGCATAGACTACAGAGCTCTGAACAAGGTGACCATCAAGAACAAGTACCCCCTTCCTAGAATAGATGATTTATTTGATCAACTCAAAGGGGCTACAGTGTTCTCGAAGATAGATCTGCGTTCTGGGTATCATCAGCTAAAGGTTAAAGAAAGTGACATCCCCAGGACGACCTTCAGGACAAGATACGGCCACTACGAATTTGTAGTAATGCCTTTTGGAGTAACCAATGCTCCAGCAGTCTTCATGGAGCTGATGAACCACATCTTCAGGGAGTATCTCGATAAATTCGTCATTGTATTTATTGATGATATTCTCATATACTCACAGACTCCAGAGGACCATGCTACACACTTGAGGATAGTGCTGCAGATCCTTCAGCAGGAGAAGCTCTATGCAAAATTCTCAAAGTGTGAGTTTTGGTTAGATCAGGTGACCTTCCTAGGTCACATTGTATCCAAAGAAGGCATTCAAGTTGATCCAGCCAAGATAGAAGCAGTCAGCAACTGGTGTAGACCCAAGAATGCCAGTGAAATCAGAAGCTTCTTAGGCCTGGCAGGATATTACAGAAAATTTGTGGAGGACTTTTCTAGGATAGCCTCTCCACTCACAGCCTTGACCAGAAAGGACAAGAAGTTTGAATGGTCAGATAAATACGAGCACAGTTTTCTAGAGCTGAAGAAGAGACTGACCAGTGCTCCCATCGTGACTGTTCCAGAGAGTGACAAGGCCTTTGACATCTACAGCGATGCATCCAAGATGGGCCTTGGAGCTGTCCTCATGCAAGATGGTAAAGTAATAGCATATGCCTCCAGACAGCTCAAGGACTATGAGAAGAATTACCCTACACACGACCTTGAGCTAGCAGCTGTGGTTTTCGCACTGAAGCTCTGGAGACACTACCTGTATGGAGTGCAGTGCAGAATCTTCACAGACCATCAAAGTTTGAAGTACTTCTTCACTCAGAAAGATCTGAATATGAGGCAGCGCAGGTGGCTAGAGTTGGTCAAAGATTATGACTGTGAAATCCTCTACCACCCAGGTAAAGCTAATAAAGTGGCAGATGCACTGAGCAGGAAATCCTGTGCAGCACTGATGTCCTTATCATCACTGTCTCTACCACTTCAGAAAGAAATAAAGAATTTTGGAGTCGAGGTAATAATTGGGCAACTTTCTGCATTGACTCTAGAGTCAACCCTGCTTGTGGATATACAAAGAAAGCAAAGTCAAGACCCAGAGATCCAGAAGATCAAGCAGGGGATCCAAGAGGCAGAAAATTCAGAGTTTCGAGTATCAGATAGTGGCATACTCTATCTTGGAGACCGCCTTTGCGTCCCCAATGATGAGGAACTAAGAAAGAATATTTTAGAAGAAGCCCACAGTACCCCGTACTCTATGCATCCTGGTTCTACTAAGATGTATCAAGATTTAAAGAAAGGATTCTGGTGGTCTGGACTCAAGCGAGACGTGGACAGATATATCAGTACCTGCTTGACCTGCCAGAGAGTCAAAGCAGAGCACCAGAGACCAGGAGGAGTTCTACAGCCACTTCCCATTCCAGAGTGGAAGTGGGAAGAAATATCCATGGACTTTATCACAGGTCTTCCAAGAACCACCCATGGACATGATGCAATCTGGGTGATAGTGGACAGGTTGACCAAGTCTGCCCACTTTCTAGCCATCAAGTTATCACATTCGGTAGAGCAGTTAGCACAGCTGTACGTGAAAGAAGTGATCAGGCTTCACGGAGTTCTGAAGTCGATCGTTTCTGACAGAGATGGGCGGTTCACCTCCCATTTTTGGAGGTGTGTTCAGGACGCCTTAGGCACCAGACTTCAGTTCAGCACAGCTTTCCATCCCCAGACAGATGGACAGACAGAGAGAGTAAATCAGATTTTAGAAGACATGCTCAGGGCTTGTGCATTGGACTTTAAAGGTAGTTGGTGCAAATTTCTGTGCTTAGCTGAGTTTGCCTACAACAATAGCTATCAGGCCACCATCAGGATGACACCTTATGAGGCATTGTATGGCAGGAAATGCAGATCACCCATATGTTGGCAAGAAGCGGGTGAGAAGAAAGAGATGGAGTCAGGACTAGGCAGCCAGACTGAGCTTATAGATGAGACCGCTCAGGCTATCCAGACGATCCGCCAGAGGATTGAGACTGCCCAGAGTAGATAGAAAAGTTATGCTGACACACGCCGTAGGCCACTTGAATTCCAAGTTGGAGATTCAGTATTTCTCAAGGTCGCTCCCATGAAGGGAGTGGTGAGATTTGGCAAGAAGGGCAAGCTAAGTCCTCGCTACATAGGACCCTACAAGATCATAAAGAGGGTTGGTAAGGTAGCATATGAGCTGGACCTACCAGAGGATATGTCAGCTATCCACAGTACCTTTCATGTCTCTATGCTAAAGAAGTGTATTCACGACCCTAGCCAAGTGATTCAGCCTTAGTCAGTACAGATCCAAGAAGATCTTAGTTATGAGAGCAGACCGACACAGATAGTGGACAAAGCAGTTAAGAGATTAAGAAACAAAGAAGTGCCACTAGTGAAGGTTATCTGGCAGAATCAAAAGCATGAAGAGGCTACTTGGGAATGTGAGGACAGCATGAGAGAGAGATATCCAGAATTATTCTAAGTTCGAGGACGAACTTTTTATAAGGTATGGGGGATTGTAACGCCCCAAAATGCCCATTTTTAGTTCTTAAAGTCCTTAGAATTATTTAAAAATAGTTTAGAAATATTCTAGATATTTTTAGGAATTTTTAGAATATTTTTATGGAATTTTTCGAGTCCGTTTGGTATTTAAAAAAAAAGAGAAAGAAAATAAAAAGGAAAAACCACTTAAGGGCAGCCGGAGTTCGAACCCGCGACCAGCAGGAAACCAGAAACGCGCGCGACCAGCTGGGCTAGGGTATCAAGCACAGCAAAGGAAGGAGAGACCTATATTTAAGGTGTAGTTAGGTTAATCCGCCCCATAAGTATAAATAGGTAATTAAAGAGAGAAGTTTTATTTTCTCTCCTCTCCAAACCCTCACGCCGACCCCTCCTCTTCTGGGCGAAACTACACCAAGCTCTAGGGGGCCGGTCAAGGCTCTTCTCCAAGAGATCTTCTAATATTTGGAATCCCCGCGACGAGAGGAACGCGTAGGTGCGAAGAATTCTCCGAGATCTCAAGTTTCTTCCGAGTCCTAGACATCAATCTTGGTTGTAAGTCCAAGATATCAAAGTAAGTACTGCTCACCTGCAGTAAGAGGCGGTTTTTCCGCGAGAATTTCCCTTAAAAGTTTTTTAAAAGAGATATTTACTTCTTGTTAAGATTTTTGCATGTGATCTTAGTTCATTCTGTGCTTAGATATTTTATTGAGTGCCCTATATGAGATTAGGGTCCAAGAAAGCTATGAGAAAAGAAAAGAGAAGATAAAGATAAGAAAAGAAAAGGCCAAGGCCTTAAGAAATCCCCAAAAGTCAAGACTTAGGGATTTTAGCACGCAAGGTGCTCCAGAAAATGCCAAGGCATTTACAGATAAGAAAGAAAAGAAAGAAAAGCTATTTTATTTTCTAAGGCCAGTACCCGGCGTCCAAGGGCGTCGTTAAAGAAATCCAGGTGTCCAATTCCACGGTCTTGGCCCTGGTAGACCAAGGTCTGCTCTATTAGGATTGGTGGCTCGCTACCCCAACCTTTTAGGGAACGCGCATGAGATGGTACTTACGTCTTCAGTGGATCCAAGTGATTAGTATTTTCAAGTATATGCTTTAGCAAAGTTTTCAAAAATTAAGAAAGTTTTCAAAAGTTAAAGAATAGCTAAAGTTTCAAGTTGAGCCAAGAGAAGTAAATTGAGATTTATTATTGCTTGAGTATGCATGTTTTGAGTTATACATGTTCTTAGTTTTCTTTCAAGCATATTAGTATCTCATATG